>WOGO01001141.1:0-19272 GCA_015342085.1 Leptinotarsa defecta | reverse complement strand
TTTGGTACCCAAAGCGAATACAAATTTTGCACACTCATTACGGTGCCGTTTTTAGTATTCATAACTTCGGGGAATGTGACTAGAAAATAACGTAACTGGTTTTCTGTGTGACGTGTGCGAGTCTTAAGCTCAAATACCAAATTGCCGAGTCACCCGACACCTTTTTTACATTTCAGCCAGTGGCTTTTGCTCAGTTGGCTTGTTCGTGTTGCACAGTGTATCTATTGCTCATCAGAAAAATGGTAGGCGTTTCAATGGAGCAACGTGTCAACGGGACATTTTTGTAAAACTCGATAAATCTTTGACAGATACCTATATTTACTGTAACATGTGTGCGTGGGGATGAACGTATGTTACACGTTATACACGGGTTTTTGAGTGTGATGTGAAATAAACGAAGAAGGGTGAGAATACATTGAAGATGACCCAAGTCGTGGATGAACAACTTTTTCATCTCTCTTCAAATTCTGTACTTGGACAGATTTCGCCTTTTAAACCCATTAAACACTCATTTCTAGGCCTATGGCCATAATACGTTTTCCTGGTTTAACTTGATGGCTTATAAAAAGGTAACAGTGTGCCCGTCCCCACAAATAGCAAGGTCAAAGAGATGGCGATTCTAACATTGTGCCCATAGTTTTTACCAAAATTATGTTTTTATTATAGGATTTTTTGCATAATAGAGTTGATGATATGTATTTATTGTACTGAAAAATGAAATAAACTCCAATCGGGAGACGTTATATTCACTTATGTTCGAGCATTATCCTAATTTTCTCTAACCCAATAAATTAATCAGCGACAGTTGCCAAAAAGTATATGTCTTGTCGTGTAACTAGATGCAATTAAAGTTGCATATCGCGAAACCCAAATCCTCGGGATAACTGAAGTAGTTGACAAGCGCGGTCATTGTTTTTACAGGGTTGTTATTGCTAGCAAAAATACTGCTAACTTGCGGGTTTTTTTCATTAACAGTGTTCGACTAAAAATTGAAAACTATCTAAAAACTAATATTTGGAATTTTGCGACACAAAGTGAATCTTTCCTGCATATCAAGTTGTGATTTTGACGGTCGTACTTGTCGCACGGTCATTTGTATGGATGAATACCTTTTACTTGTTTGTTCAACATTTTTTTATTAGTAATGTTTTGATATTTATGAATGTTAAATTTTTGTAGCCGCAAATTACCCTTAAAACCATCCGATATAAATGAAACAAGTACTAGGAATAACTTCTGAGTTTAATATCAGTGACCCACCTGCGCCCCTGAGAATCCATGCTACGCCACATTGTGGCGCCCAACGTGGGTCTGATTCACTAGAAGTTTTACCTTTCCAAAAAATTACTGAAAACGAAAAAACTGCAGGATATAACACGAGGACAAGAAGTTCACTAAATTATGCCAGAATGAACGTTGATTCGAGCCCAAACAACAATGATTCGTTGAGAAAGTCTCCCACGACTAGCAATTCGGATATGACTCAGATATCTATCGGGAGTATTCCAAAAGTACTGCCTGTCAACCCCCGCAATGTTACTGCAGTGTAATACTGTTTTTACGCAGACACGGAGTTCCTAGGCAGCTGGATTACAATATTTTTCATCTCGCAATAGTTCAAATTCGTTTAGTTTACCTGCACCTGGTGTAGATTCACCTGATGTGGGGCCAGTCCAAATCATTTACTGCGAGCCACATTTACATCAACTTGTTAGAATTATAACCCAGGTCGTTGATAGAGTAATTCAAATCGAAGATAAGTAGTAGTCATTTCAGTAATGATCAATGTTTCAATAATGTTAATTTACCTGGTGTGAATTTTACAGAATACCAAAATGTACACGATAGAAATATTCTATTTCACTCTGGGGTTCTTCTCAAAAAAGAGTTGTAGAAAAACGGTTCATATAAAAGTAGTAGATCTTCATATTGCCTACAGCTTACACAAATATTAAATTCAGTTTCAGTTGAAATAGTGGAAAACATTAACCCCTAAAACTCATTTTATTTCATCCCCCAAACCTGAATCGAATTTAATTTTTTCTGTTATAAGTACGACATACTCTACCCTTTCAATACATTTTATGATGTTATTTTTTCATTTTATGCATTTTCAACAGGTGTCTATTGATAAAAACGTTGAATATAGCCCTTAATTGGCCATCACTCAGTTCTATTGCCGCCATAAGTTTACCAAACATACTGACCTCAAAAGAAGATTTTCTCTGAGAACAAGGGTGCGAATTCTCCAGCTGATCGATTATTTCTTTATTAAAAATGGACCCTTCAAAAACCTATGGATGTTTTGCTCGCACTTGAAATTAGAAGAGGGAAGGGGTCCTTTAATGTCATTCACTCATTATAATTTATTTTTATTTTATATAAAATAATAGAGAAATGTACATTATGTCACAGAGTACAAAATATAATTAAAATATAAATAGTAATAGGTAGTTATTAATAACGTAATTTTCAACTTGTCTGCAAAGTGCAGGCAGGTTAAAAGGAACTCAGACTCATGCTGCGATGTATTGATGAATGGCATATGATACCCAACTGCTTTTCTATTAAATTAATGTCTTTGAGGAATTCTAGACGTATCAGTACAGTACATAATTTTTATTTAATAAGGCATTTAGTTCCACTGTCCATGTACATAAAATATCATTAATAGACAAGTATTCTAACTAGAGTATCCTCATGTAAATTGGAAAGGACTAGTCTTTCATGGTTAGGCGAGAATGTTTCATTAACCTAAATTCTTAATACTATTATCGAGCTGTTTGCTTGGTATTTTTATAAGTAGGTTTTCGACAAATGCAGTACATAAATATCACTATCTTTGGTAATTTCATCTTAAAACTACTTTACAATGAGTCATGCTGTTTCAATATGTCTCTTGCTGAACAAAAAAATCAGATCTTTTAACAGGAATACTTTCATACACTTGTAAAACCAACACAAAGTGGCACTGCTTGTACAAAAAATTACTCTGATTTTCTTTATTTGCATCTTAGCCGAAAAGAAATATAAACTTGAAATCTTTCACAAGCTTGGGCCAACAGTGTCAAGAAAATGGGTTTGATTGGAATCTCATAAATAGAAATGATAATAATAATTTACTTGAATTATGAAACGAAGGAACATTGAAAAAGAGCTCAAACATAGTTTTAAAAACTGCTTACGAAATACAATTCATTCAACATTACAGAAATTGAGAAAAAACTAATTATAATGGCGCACACTGCACCTATGTAACACAAATGTGAGCTGCCTGATAATATGCAAAGCATAATTCAACAGAATCAATTTACTGTTTGACTATACTACATTGGTGCATTGAAGAAGTGATATGTGGCTAGCTAGCATTGAGTTGTTGCCGCTCCATTAGTAGGACACCCACTCACATATCCGTTGGCAGTTGCTATTACACCAACACCACTCTCAGATATGCTGGGGAATTGATGATGGGTGTCGATATCTAACTCATCTGAATCTTGCGAATGTGAAGGGGTATACCCTCGAAGTTTCTCAGCAACTTTACGTAGGGGTGTTGTTTGGTCATCCTGGCTCGCCGAAGAGGTGGATCGTGATGCTCTTGCCTCGACTCCTGCGGGACTATGATAAAAGGATACCTTTGAAAATATCGGACTTGCATCATCCAACAGCAACTGACAAAGTTTCAGAAATGATGGTCTAGAAGTTGGTTTATGTTGCCAACAATATCTCATCAAGGTATATAATTTATCTGGACAGTTTTCAGGTCTCTCCATCACTCCTCCATCAATAACATATCGCAGTACCTGATCGTTTGAGAGACCCTGGTATGGTTGTGATGCGAGAGTTGCCATTTCCCATAGGACAACACCGTAGCTCCATACATCACTACTACTTGTGAACACGCCATCTTTGAGACTTTCAGGGGCCATCCATCTGACAGGTAAGAGACCCTTTGTCCCTTTTCGATAATAATCTGTCTCGTAAATATCTCTAGTCATTCCGAAGTCTCCAATTTTAACAGTCAAATCCTCAGAAACCATGCAGTTTCTTGCAGCCAAATCTCGATGTACAAATTTTTTTGCCGATAAATATGCCATGCCATCAGCTATTTCAATAGCCATTTGTAAAATTTGTTTCAAAGATGGAGGATGCTTAATAAGATTAGGATTATAATTTTCCACATCCGGTCGGTGTGATCGAAGATACGACTTCAGATCTCCATTTGCCATCAGTTCCATTATTACCAAAGTAGGCTGCCCTTGAGACACTACTCCCAGTAACCTCACAACATGTGCTGTATCGAATGCCTTCATCACAGACGCTTCATTTAGAAATTCAAGTCTCTCTCTGTAAAAAAAAAATTAGATTTTTCTTGAGAATATGTGGTACTAGTAGCAGTATTTATTCGTACAAGTAATGGAGTTTTACAACTAGACTCCAGACATCCCCAGAAGATAGCGAATGAGACTTTGCCGAAATGTTGTGAAAATTATCTTTATGAAGGGGTTGTTTTTCCAGGTTTCATTCTGTGTTCTGTGATTTTGATCCTCACAAGGATCATATTCACGATGTTTCGACAAAGTCTCATTTGCCATCTTCGGACGATGTCTGAATTTTGGACGTAGACTAGGAATAGATCAAAATGCAATGACTTTGCCCTTTCATTATACTTAAGTGTTCACCACTGTACGTATTGGCCTGTGATGGGCAGAGCCTGTTCATGATACTGATAATGTATGGGTAGATGAGAGAGAATATGTTCCATGCCTCAACGTTTTGAAAAAACAAAATTTCCACAACAATAAAAATTGTCCTTTAAACCTATTCATGAAATATGTGATGAATTGATGGAAAATTACACAAATTTAAAAATTTCACCAAGTTTCAAAAACATCTGAATCAAAGTACTGCACACAACTAGTTAATTTCCTAAATGACTTCAGTGTTTTTGTGAAAATCATTATGGAATATTCAGGGCAGTTCAATAATGTCGACGATATTTCAGTTGGGTAATAGAGTAACCCAAAAAATGCATTTTGATCTATTATTTAATTTATTACAATACTATACAATTATTGGATATTTCTTTTCATAATCTTTATAAATGATTCAATTTGAAAAAAAAATCAATTATTTCAAGTATAAGACACTTCTTCAACTTCTTCCAAAAGAGGATCTGTTGGCTACTCTGTGTATTTGTCATTACTGTCATCTGTCATATGTAGATGACTTCTGACATTTTGAATTTTATTTGCTGTTTGAAAGTCATTTTTATTGTATTTATTTTTCCTTCATATCAATGAGGATTTTGTTTAAAGCACATGTAATATTTCTGAGTTGGCTACTTCGTGTTTGTCATTACTGTCAGTTGTAATATATTTTTGACTGAAAATTTTTGAGTTTCATTCACTCTTTTCATTGTATCAATTTTCTATTCAGTATTTTTTATATTTGGTGAAGGTAATGACGTCAACAACTAGCATGACAACTGACTTGAATGACACATAAATCGAATGGCCCACAGAAAAATACAGGTTCTCCAAATGAAATCACGATCTGATGTGGTCTATTGGTGGAGTACTTACAATTTGTGGAAATAAAACTTATGAAGTATTTGCACAATATAGAATTTATGAGTAACCGACACTCCGAATATGAAAATGTTAAATGTGAAAAAACTGTAATTCAAACAGGCCATACCTATCAGTAGCATGTTCATTAACTGTCTTAACAGCACATCTCAGTTCGGATTTTCCTCTGATATCATGGGCCAATCCCTCCCAGACCATTCCAAAGCTTCCTTGACCTAATTCCTTGATCATATCAATGTTTTTTCTTGAAACCTCCCATTCATCTGGTATGTAAACGCTGGGAACATATTCTGGATTGACAGTCTGAAAAAGTCTCAGACTCTCTCTCTCTTTCTGATGTTTCCTATAAAGCCATCCCAAAAAGAATAAAACCTGGAAAAAAGTAATTTGAATTAAGTGCTGTTAAGTTATTGATGTAATTTTTACTTACAGACAAAAAAACAAATAATGTGACGCAAACAATGAGAACAGTATTTGATGATGGCTCTTCGATATAGAAGTAAATGATTTGTGAATATCCCACACCTGCAGATGAAGTTGCTTTAACAACTAAGCTATAGTTGCCAGCAAACAGTTTTGAAATTGTATAAACCACTGTTTTATTCTTATCCTTTGCATTGACACATTCAGAATATGGCCTTGACTGGAAAAATTAAATTCAAATACTGGACTTTGAAGTAACATTGAAAACTTACATTTTCGATATCAATATTTTGGTATTCCACAGAATACATAGATATTTGACCATTTGGATCCTCAGGCTGCTCCCATGATATGGTTATACTATTCATACTTTGATTGGTTATCTGGACTTTCCCAATTTTTTCTGCACCAGCTGAAATGACAAATTTTAATACAATCAATATGTGACTTTGTTGATATATGAATATTTATATAGTATATACAATACATTTGAAACTGAAATGTGACATACTACTAATGTACACCAAACTTTTAGTTTTCATTCACTTTAAAAAAGTTGTCACAATATATATAAATAGACTTTGAAGTGAAAGTATGGAAAGTGTTCACATTCTGACAAGTTTCTTCAAAAAAAAAAGTTTAGTGAATGGAACAGCTATAATTATTATATATAAAGAATTAAATATATAATAAAATGTAAGTTTTGTCAATTTGTCAGGGAAGAAATTTAATATTTTTTGCATACTGGACTAATTGCAGGCAAGAGATTTCCTACTCATTATATTATTTCATTTCTATGTGATTTTCAACTCACGGCAGAGCACCGTCATATAAATACCTAATTGTTGTTGCTCATATTTTCCTAGATTGAAAAGACACCATAATGTGTACAGTTTTCTCAAAAAAACCCTCTGGGAAAGCGACTGGCACTTTCTCTGAAAATACCCACAACTCAATGAGTTACTCATTTAGTATAAGATTTAACACCACAATTTTTGCAGTTTCGTATATTAATAATATACAAAGCACCACTACAACTTTCCACAATGATATAAAGTAAATTCCGAAAAATTCATCCTATACAACTATTCAAAAAAAAACGACTAGCGACTACATAGTACATATTTCAATCCATAGAACTACAAACAGAGTTGCCACCCGTTATTTCATTGTCCTACTTTGATTCAGATATAGTCTTAATAGATTTAATACATTATTTAGGTGCGCAGTTCATGAGGGAAAATCAAAATATCACCTTTTGTGAAAAAAAAAATCCACTTCGATAGATATGAATAGTTTTTACGGTTTCAGCCTTTTCATACAATACAGTTTGTTTTCACAACTAACACATTGTGTAAGGAACTTCATATTTCACAGTCAGTCAATTTAATATCTGATTATCACTTTTAACCTCAAATCGGGAATGGCTCTGTCTTGATCTTTCATGTACTGGAAAATTTGAATTGCCAGATATCGGTGTTGACAAATGAAATAAGAAATATAAAATATGTTTTAACAGAATGATTAATAAAGTACTGACAAATTTTATGAAACTGACCTAAGATCGAACACTAACCAGTGAATTTCAAAAATAAAAGCGATTGTTCATTAGAAGGTTAGGTTGTGCGGTAGTAGCCATATCGTTTAGTTTTCATTAGTTTGTGCCAGTTTGTGTTTTACATAGAAAAAACTCTTAAATGGGCCATAGCAGAACTTGGTTTTAGTTCTGTTAACTGATGTGGTATGGCGCTGTTGTCAAAAATCTGTTTCTGTGTTTCCGTGTAAAACAGATTACCTACTATCCAACACGAGAGGCTAAACCGTCCAGTCCGTACCAACGTTGCCAAGTGTGCCCAGTTCGTATTTCGCGGGAAATTCAAAACGTAACTCAGGAACTACGCTAATAAAAACGACTTTATAAAAATAAGAGTTTACCGCCAAACAAAAAACATACGTATCGAAATGATAATAATCAACAATATTGGTGATCACTTATAGGTTGAACTGATTTGTAAAAAAATACATCTTCAGGAGCGTGTAATACGTTTTTTTGAATTGTGATTAGTTATTGTGAGGCCCATTGAAGTGTTTTTCCTGAACGCGTTTATTTTTTGTTGATAATAACATAAGTACAAAATATGATTACCTTTGGGGTTCAACACTGAAACACCATTTGTTATCTTTGTGGCAACATTTTGTATTTCAGTTTTTGGCAATCTAATATGTTGTATATCAAGCTTATGACCATAATGTACCTTTTGCCACTCTACCAGAATTCTGTTGTTTTTTTTTAACAACTTTGATTTCGCTTGTGCAAGAACTATTTATCTTACAAGATCCCTGCCTCTTCAACAATATATATGTTCAATCAGCCCTTTTTGAGATATAACCTGTTCGATTTTGTCATTCTATCTCACCCTTTATCAAATTGCACCTTTATAGGGTGAATATTTATATCCATGTAGCATCTCTGTATCCATTCTCTATACCTTAACACTTAATAATCAAATTAGTACTCACTTGTACTGTTGCACTTGCAATACACTATTTCACCCATAGTACTAGCATTCCTACTTTTCAAAACATAAGAGCAATTGTTAATTATTTCAGTATTTAATTTCCAAATTCCAAAATAAAAAAATAAATAAAAATAATTTTCAAAAAAGTGTTTTTCTGATTTTAGAATATATTTTTCATAACATGGCCCTCTGTTTCAGACTTCAGCAAATGAATTCTCTGCAAATAATCTACTAAATTCTTATGGGTTTTGAATGCAGCATCACAATCTGCTTCAAGGCAACGGCTACTAAAAGTTGCACCGCATGTCTTCTGAGATGAATAAGATATAGATTCTAGATTTTTTTGGTACACTTCCCGTATATGTCCGTTATGACATGATTGTGTGGCATATACATTCTCCCATATACTACATATAACTGACATTTTCTGAATTCAAATTTCTTTACCCTAGTATAAAACCCTAGTATAACTAAAACAAGTTATAACACATAACCTGATTTTTAAAGTATAGTTTGTAATTTCCCGCGAAATAGAAACTAGGTACACTTGTCAACATTGGTACGGACTGGGCGGTTTAGCCACAGAACACCTTAGGGTGTTCTGTGGTTTAGCCTCTCGTCTTGTGTTGTGGGTTCTGAACACATATCTCACGGAATGGCTACAGGGAAAATTTCTTCCTGTGAGGGAGCTAGGGTCTTACCTTACAACGTACGATTTCTAGGAAAAACTGTAGACAATATGACATGATATGTTTCTCGCTGTCTAGCAGTGCATGCTCTTTTATTTGACTGTGACCTTGCCAATTATTTCCAAATGAAAGAATTTTCTGAATAGAAATTCCTATTTCATACCGGAACCAGAGAAAGTGGAAAGTATTGGATGTCCCAAACTATAAATAAATAAAGCTGGCAAAGGCAAAATTATGAGTGAACATTCAGCATGAAGCCAAAGTAGTCAGAAAAAGCAAGTTCATGGGTTGGCCAATCGATTCTGAACCCGAGAAGTTGAGTGATAGAAAGATCGAAATAGAAGATGACTGGAGCCATATGATCGATTTCCATTAAGTCTGTCTCTGCAATCATAAATATATTTTTTTTCAATTCAGAAACTTTTCTGAACTGGCAATGCTAGAAACGTCACTATCAAATAAAAGGCCACCATAGTGAAGTCAGGAACAAATCGTAGAGATCATCTATGTTTTTCCGTTCACACCAGGAGTCTCTTCATTACTTTACCATTTTAAATGTTTGACTTACATACGACCTTCAGAGTAACGCGAGGTCATATACCTGAGTAACTTTTACGATGTTTCTGCTTCCGAGAGAAAAAATGTAAGTTTTCGTTTAAAAACTCCCCCAAAATTGTTTTAACCCTGGTATGAATTCGTAATTCTCTCGATTTAACGGTCCGCAAGTAGTTTGCACTGTGATTCTCATTTAAAGAAAATGTAGAAACAAATTTGGATTATATTTCATACTGTTTTATTCTAAAATTTCACTTCAAATTAACACTTTTCACAAGATCAAATACAGAAATAATATATTATTAGTTAATAAATATTTCTTCATGAATAAACGAAAAAGCAACAGATTGAATAAACGGAAACCAATTTCTTGACGTCAGGTGAATAACATGTTCAAGATGTGTCATATTATAATCAATTAACGTAATGGCAAAATAACAAAGAGTAGCAGTGGATCAAATCCTTGAGGTTCAAAGGGTCAGCTTTCTTGATAAGCCGACATGGTAATATTTATTTATAGTAATTTAGTGTGCTCACTGTTCACCGTAATATGACAAATTATCAACAAAAATGTTCATAAAGTTTTTCTAGAAGTGAAATATGTGGGATTTTTTATTGACTTCAATTTTGTTTGCTTCTACTCTTTTCACATTACCATTTTTAGGTTTTGTTTGCATAGGTGAGAAATATTTTGATTACTTATTTAAAATGTATTACGATTTTAATATTTAAGCTAAGGTGGATCTTTCTTTCAAAGAAGCTTCTGTTTCTTGAATTTAATTATTTGTGAGTATACAGATGGATGAAATGGAAGTGGTCAGTCGATAGGTACTTGATGAAAATTCAATATAACATATTTGAATTGAAGGGGTTATATTTTTAGGAGTGATTAATTTTTGGGAAAGCAAGTTTTTGGCCTTCTACTACTGCATCTTGATACAAAAAAAGGATGAGGTTATTTTCCAAAGAAAGGAAGAAAGTAATCAATTTGGAAATAAGTAACTCTATACATGGATGTGTAGATCATGCAAAGAAGTAACTTTCAGACACAAACCGAAAGAAAGTCCTTCTAAAACAGCTACTTTCATATAAACATTGAATTATAGGAAAGAAAAAATTTCGAAACAAATACTTCTATATGAACACTGAATTATACAGAAGATATTTTCAAATTGATTACTTTCTTCCTTTCTTTGGAAGATTTCCTTATTTTTTTTTGTATCAAGATGGAGTAGTAGAAAGTCAAAAACTTTCTTTCTCAAAAAAAACATATTTGAATAACACTTTTACTGTTAGATTTCCACTTGACAGTTTACGAAACCTCAACACACACTATACAATAGGTTATTCGGTGTGCTCATCAGTACTAAATAACTGTGACTGTCGCGGTTTTGTAAAGTGTCAAGTGGAAATCTCACAGTGAAATGTTAATATATCTAAGTCCTCTTCAATTTCCACCACCACAGATTTGTTCGGTCAACCACAGAGGAACAAACAAGTAAAAAATTATAACCCATGTTGTAGATAAATCATAAGGCCATGACCCTAGTGACTATCACATAAATTTCAGTATGATGTCGTATCAGACGATCGTTATGTAATATTTGATTCACGATGATGATTTATTTCACAAGGTTTTGATCAAAATATCTATTATTGCAACCTTGTTTTGTTTTTATGTTTTCGAGCCGTAAATGTGGCTCATACATAGCATTCATCGTACGGGAGCTCAAATTATTGAAAATATCCAGCCTTTCCTCACCCTGCCACTCAAAATTGATAGAGTAAAAGACTGTCAGGGAAGTGCTTAAGAACTGTTTTCAGGGGATGAGTTCGTCGAAAACTAACAAGCACGTCGGAACATGAGAGCAAATAATGATCTGCAAACTTCACGTTATTCTCGAATACAGCCACGAAGGTTGCACGAAGATTATCAAGGCTTTGGATATTATATTCGACTTGAAAATTGATTCAACATTGGTATCCTCGGAACCAGTCTCCAATAGATAAGCAGTATAAGTTACCTCACCTCCACCATCCATATACCTACAAGCTATTCGCCGTCGTTCACCACGTGACCAATGTTGGCAAAGATGCCAACATTGAACGGACTGAACCGTGCAAGAAGAATACGTGTTGAAGCCCTCTAAATGCGAGTTCCTTATTTACTGTCATTTTCGTCGGCATGATTTCTTGAAATGTACTTTTACCTCTGTTAACTAGAAACATTATGGGTTGATGGCGTGATTTGTTGAACACAACGCGTAGCCTTTTCTTACACACTCACACTTGGACAAACAAATTTCTCGACCTCCGGGGGTCGATTCAATAACCAACAGGTTATTGAAGAGGCTCCCGGACAACTGCGTCGAAAATCTATTCCAGATCATCAACAGCTCGTTGGCCCTCAGATACTTCCCCAGAAGGTGGAAACCTGCTGTTCCCACAAAATTATCGCCTGATCAGTCTGCTCTCGTCGGCGGCTAAGCTGGCCGAAAGAGTCATTCTGCAAAGACTCAATGAAGAAGTTGAGGACCGAAATGTTCTGCCTGATGAACAATTCGGCTTCAGGAGAGAACACTCCACTGAGCTACAGGCACTGAGACTGGTCGAAAACACCATCGCAGAGCTAAAACAAAACCGTAAAGTTCATGTCGTTCTATTAGACATCTCGAAGGCCTTCGACCGTGTATGGCCTTCGACGAAGGCCTTCTGCATAAACTAGTCGCGTTCGACCTGCCTCGGGGCCTGATCAGGTGGATTGGGTCTTTCCTGAAAGACAGAACATTTCAGGTTAGAGTAGAGAGCTCTCTGTCTGACAACAGAGAGATACTCGCTGGAGTGCCACAGGGGGCTGTGTTCTCTCCCACGCTGTACTCCCTCTACACCAGTGACCTTCCGAGGTCCGAACGTGTGAAGACCCGGACAAGACTCAGGCGATAACCATGGGAAGAACGATATCTTTTCCGGCCAGAAAAGTGAGGATTTCTGGAAGGGAGATCGACTGGCAAGCGCGGGTAAAGTACCTCGATCTTCTAATAGACCCTAGGCTCACCTGGAACCCGTACATCACAACCGTGAAGGCAAAGGTCGAGGGACGGATCAAAAGTCTGTACCATCTGATCAACATACCATCCAAATTAAGCCTTAAGAATCAAATTACGATCTACAACACGAGGTTCAAGCCTGTTATCATGTATGCTTCAGGCGTCTGGGGACAAGTGGCTCCGTCTAATATCTCCATTCTGGAAAGACTACAAAATAAGTTAATACGAATGATTGTGAATGCTATGTGGTTCGTACGGAACGAAGCCATCCGCAAAGATTTGCAGCTGCCTTCCATTCAGCAGTCTATTCAGTCAAGCATTCGGCGAGTTCTCGATTGCGTGGAAACTCATGATAATCCGTTAGTTACCTCATGTCCCCAGTTAAAGGATGAACAATTTCCTCATCCACTCACCTCAGCCAGGCAGGGGTTCATCGTGAAGGGCGGTACCGATGCCTGAGGACATTCATGCTGCCATCCCATGATCAGTTATGACCCATTTGTCCTGACAAACACCAGTCGTAAGGGTAAGTGAGCCAGGCTCCAACCCGTTCGAAATTAAGATGACTTTGGTATTTTCTCGACCCTTGGCTAGGATCAAAGTGTAGTATCTGTTTGTATCAGCTTAGTAGATATTTGTTACGCCCCGCATGCGGAGCCAGTATATTACTTATTTTTAGAAATTGATGAGAGGTTGGAGCTTGCTTCACCTCCGTCGCGGGTTAGCCCGGCATTGCTGTACCGCCGGGATCGGCCCATTTCTAAAACCCAAACTAAATTTACTTCATGAAATTTTTCTGTGAGAGTACATTATGCTATGTAGGCACTGGGAACACTCCTTCATAAAATACGAGATTCAACGTATTTTTTGGCATTCCATTTAGAGAGGTGCTGTCCGCACACCAGCTTATATTTGGAAACGATCCTTGTTCCAACCAAGAGTCTTGACCTCCTTGAATTGTTTTAGTAGACGTAGGAAAGGAAGTGATTTTCTATATTTCATTTGTAATAGTTTACTTAAGACATACATTTCTTGAAATGTGTGTTGAATTGCTAGAGTGAGAGCTCTACGCTTACGATGTGTATGCTTCGCATAGGTTACAAACATAATATGATATTTTACTAAGATGATAACAATTGAAATTGTGGAGCAATTATCGTAGAGCACCAGTAACAATAATGTGTTATTATTTTGACGTAATTTTAACCTAAACTCTGGGGGGTGAGGCTACTGCGGTTAAGTAGGGTCAGCATTTTGCGGTTTCAGTGAAATTTTTATTCCTTTATTTGGTTGTAATGCAGCTTATATTCAACGTAGTATGTGGAATTTGAATAAGAATGAAATGTTGAAAGATAAAAGAAAATTGTGAAAAAAACACGAATTCGATGCTTTCTAATTCGTACTATTAAGTTAAAAACTAAGAGAGAAATGAAGTTTGCAGTCATAATTGCAATTCAGCATTTCGATGAATTCTTTTGAATAGGGTTAGTGCTCTATTCTAACAGAAAATTATTGAAATCACAAATATCTTTTCTAGTTTTGAAAATATGCCGTTCGATATGGCTGAGCTGCATTTCCACATTACATCCGGATTTAGAATTTGTGAAGTACGTTACAATACGTACGTTACTGGACACTCACAGAAACCAAGGAATCATATCAGTTCTACTATCAGTTAAAGGACAGGCACAACCTGAAGCAGTGAGGCGACATTTACAGGTAAAACTTTCCAATATACCTACATATTTCAATTTCAGTGCTAAGTATAGATAGAGTCACTTCGGAAAGGGAGACAGTACGTGAAAGTTGTAGAACTTGACACGTCCCAAAACGTGATTTTTTACACATAAATATTAAGACAAAACGTGGAATGATCAGTAGCGATTTCAGTTTCATACCTCGGAATTCGTGACAGAAATTGTCACGTTTCGAGGTTTGTTCTTCTTTGCTTTTTGCGCAACCAAAACTTATCATTTTTTGAATCGAATCATTTTGTGTGACGAAAAGTAGATTCTCTACGACAATAGAAGATGATTAAAACGGTCGTTGGATACCGATGAACCACCCAGGCACTACCCAAAGACAAAAACCCACCAAAAAAGATATGGTTACTGTATGGTGGTCAGGGGCTGGTGCGATTCACTATAACTTTCTGCAACCGAGTCAAACCATCAGACATCATCACATCAGAGTCCTATTGTGAGGAAATCGACGATATATGCCGAAAATTGATCAGCAGCAGTCAGCACTGGTCAACGGAAGAGGTCCGATCCTGCTCCATGACAACGCCCGTCCGTACGTTTTACAAATCACCGTCCGAAAATTAAACGAATTGAGCATCGAAGTTTACCCACCTTACTCCCCAGACCTCTCGCCAACCGACTACCATCTTTTCAAGCACTTCGATAACTTTCTCACCAGTAGAACCTTTGCCAATCAGTACAAGGCATAAACGGCCTTCGTCGACTTCATCGAATTCCGAGCACATACTTTTTATGCTGACGGAATTAATCGACTTGTGTTACGTTGGTAATAATGCACTAATTCAAAAGACACTTATTTCGACCAAATTGAATAAGTATTCACTGAGATATTATAGCTTAACGTAAACTGATGAAAAAAGACAAAACTTCTTAAACAATTTAATATAATCACTTGCCAATTGTTTGTTGTTCCGTTAACTGGCTGTAACCCCCTTACGAACGACAACCCTCAAAATAGTTTCCGTATGATCATTATAGGAAAAATGTGCCAAAAAAAGATTTTCGGAAAATATGTCGATTTTTTTTTCATTTTCCAAATGCGACCAATTTCAGTAGATCATTCAATCCAACTTACATCGTGAGGGACTTCAAGAGTATGAAATCAACTAGATATATATCCTATTCAACTTCGGTAGTTATTGCCTTTCATATTCTAGAAGAAAACAGACGAACAAACTAACAGACAGACAGACAAAAAACATAGTTTTCCAAAAAGAAACATTTTAGAATTTCAGACATAAACAAAGTTGAGGTCCGCTCTGAGGACCCATCTCTTTAATTAACTGATTATGACAGGATAAGAAAAATTTATCCAATTGGACCCACATACTGTATTTTTTCATGCTCAATAAAAATGAAGTCGTCAGTACATTTAAAAAATACATATTTCATTTTCAACTTATTGTTCTATTATATGTTAGGAGGGTACCCATTTCATGTGGAATAAGTATTGTTACATTTTCCCCCGTGAGTTCACCAATAACTGACTACACTGAACAATAAACAAACTTAACTTTATTTCATTTCTAATACAAAAAAACAATTCAACTAAAACTTAAACTAATATTCAAATGTCTATCGCCTAATAATATCGCTCCACGTACCGCACTGTCATTTCAACTTGACTCTTTCGATAGGTTCGTAGGTAGCGGTAATATATGACAATCGAAGCCCTCGAAGATGGTAGAATATTCGCTGGAATTCCATTGAAGCCGACATCATTATTCTCGCTACGAACATCGAACAACCGCAAAACTTCGGCCCGACTGGCGCGCTGCTGGACACGTCATCAGTGGCGGCCGGCGTTATTTTCTTTAGGGATGATTTACAACAGTGTCAATGGTTGAGAAAACATTGCTGAAGATGTATTCAATTGGATTGTTCAGAATATAACAGATTGCAAACTTGTTTATCAGTGTCAAAGTAGTAGAAAATAAATTTAAAGAAAGTTTTCGATCTCTTTTTCGAGTTTCCAATTTTTTTTCTTCAAGTTTTAAAGATTTCGCTTACTCAATATTTATAACTATATTATCATTTCAGGAAGTAGTTCGCAGAAGAGACAAAGCTGGTAATTGGGTATTTCTGAGATTACGCCATTTATTGGTAACTAGATTTGGGACATACGCTTGGCAACGTGGAAAATTCGATTTGGATCAAAATTTGACAGTAGTTCCGTTCACTTTCAAAGGCAGAGCCGTAACAGAATATAATATACAGGTATGTAAAATAATGAAATTTGTTTCATAATGGAAAAAAACATTTTTGAACCTTTTTAAAGTGCTTGATGAAAATCCATATCAAGGTTACTAAATAAAATTTATCAGAAGCGTATCAATGAGGGTCATTAAATTGGCTTCCGGTATAACTTATTAAGTTATTTTGTTATTGTGTTCTAATTCTATTATGTATTAATATCACCCTATAATTATTACATAAGAGAGTAAACAAGGAGAAACTTGAAATGGCACCTTCGTCGCTGTTCATAAATCTCATTTCATTTTTTCGATTGTTGTCATATCCTGATTTCCACTAATTCAAGAATTCATCCCTCATTCTATGGGTAGCTGCTCTTCAAGACAAGTTGAGCAACACCAGACTTCTGTAGTCTATGAAAGCGAATATGTGAAACATGTTCCTTGTGATAAATTCATACTTCGTTCAGTTTGACCAACATACTTTTTATACCAGTCCCACTTATCCTTTCCGTCGTCTTGTTTTTCGTCTTGCAGATATTTCTATTTGCTTATTTGCTATGACTGAAGGATACCCGTTACTTTCAGCCTTGATAACATTTTTTTCGATGTCATACCTTATTTGTTCAAGGCGAACGTGATTAGTCTATGAACGGGAAAGTGCGGTCCTGCCATTTTGGGGGAACTATCGGGAATATATTTGGAACTGTTAGTATTCTTCCTATATAGATAAAATTCAGAACCTTTATCGGTGTTTTGTATGAGAAAAACATTCAGGAATGGTAGCTCTTCGTCATTCTCAATTTTATTCAAAAACTTCATATCTGGGATCTGTTGGTACTGGATACCATGTTTCAGTCGATACTCAGGAAGGCCCGAAATGGATCAGTATACAACTCCGATCCATATCTCACCAGCAGCACACCTGTCAATAATGAAGACCAATTAAAATAACCTACCACAAGTGCGGACCAATCAGGAGTGAGAAATCTCACGGATACTTGACTTCCAGCACTCCCTACTGATAGACCAATAAAAATGACCTACCAGAAGTACGGACCAATCATGAGTGAAAAATCTCATGGACACCTGACTCCCACTACTCCCTACTGGTATGAATATGAGTAAATACAGAGCTCCCCAGTCAGTCGTTGTTGTGATTTTCTCGTAGTCAACGTATCCCACAGCCGTTATAGCAACAAAACTTTTGATACTCTAAGTTCCTTTCGACCACCCAAACTTTTTTCTCTCTAATCATGACTCCAGCTGTGAAATCGTATGTCCCTATAATTTTGGGTTTGTAAAAGTTAATCGAATAATATTCGAAATATATGTTATACGAAGAGATGATACCTCCATGTAATCGAATTGCTCCCAACTATAGCTTTTTTTGGATGCCCTAGTTTACGACCCGTCATGTCTAAACTAATTTTTATTCCAGTACTGAACAAAGTAATGTTCATATAGTACCTATACTGAATATATTACTTTATCCAGCTAGGAAATAGAGATATTTTCGTGAACACGAAACCTATATTCAAACTATTTGCCATAATAAACTATAGTTGATGTCCACCTCTCTATTAGATGTCACAGCTTCCCCAGATAAGGTGGTGTGCATTGGTACTGCAGTAACTCTGGAGGAATGATGTATCTGCTCTATATTCAAACTATTTGCCATAATACATTATGTAGTAGATGCCCACCTCTCAATTAGATGCCACAGCTTCCCCAGATGAAGAGGTGTGCATTGATACTGCATCGAATTAAGACGTATGCTGTATCTGCTCTACAAGCCTTCGTTATCTCTTACATTTGTTGGTGGTGGTTCTGAACGATAATATGGGAGAAATCGTCAGTAATCACCGTTCTATTAGAGATTAACGCCCCTCTTGATTCCCACCAACTCCAGTTTTTTTCCGTAATCCTGAAGTTTTGGTATGAGAGCCATATCAAACTCCTTCATAACCTTCATAAAGACTTGCTCTCTTATTATGTTGCAAGTTTGTTTGTACATCGATCTTAAGACCCTCCAGGACCTTGAAAGTGATTATGCTCAACTTATAGTAAGCTTTCAACGCCCCTTTCCTCAATGCCCTGAAAGTTCATTACTATATGGGAAACGTCATACCTACTCCCCGGATGCAAATCCTATTCAACATGTCTGGGACTATGAAATACTTGTGAATGGTCGGTAAAAACCACCTACGAACTTCATGTTGTGCTCATGGAGGAGTGGAATAACATGCCCCAGGAGTTTGTTCGAACGCTAATTCGTGGAATGCTTTGGAGAATGGAAGCTATTGTCTAGGAGTCTAGGCTACAGTAGGCAATACCCAGTGTTGAAAATTGGTTTATCGTTTTATTTTTCAACCATTCGCTATTCATGTCATCGTTCGAATGTGATTTTTTTCCATAGTAAACATAATTTGAATAATAATAAATTATAATAATAATCGTCTTCACTGAAAAAAAAATAAATATATAAATCAT
>WOGO01001140.1:0-19274 GCA_015342085.1 Leptinotarsa defecta | reverse complement strand
GTTGTTCCCTACAATATTTAATTTTGGTCAAATACTCTCTCCTCCATAACACAATTTCATCTCTATCCAATAATAAACTATTGCGCCCTCGTTTTTTCCATACAAAATTCAAATGTTTCAATACTTTATGGAATGACCGCTTAAAACTTGGCAATAAAACATCTTCATTTATTTCTGTGACTACTTTGTCTATCGTGGGTATTTCATTTCTGAAAAAGTACTCATGTACTTTCCTCCTGATTGCATGTTTATCAGCATCATCTATTGATTTTATAATGGTTTGACGATTCTGATTTATTCGGTTTGGAAAATATATGATTTTGTTTATATTCCCGTAAAACATTGTAAATCGAAGCGCAACACACTTCAATTTTATCGGAAATTTTCGATACGACTTCGTCGACAGTCGATGTCTCAATTTCTTCCATCTCTTTCTTGAACACGTTTAATATCACTTCTTTCATCTCAACACTCAAATGTCTTTTTTTAGATCGTTTCCTGGCTGGACTCAGAGGATAGCTAACAGTGCCATCAGCAATGTCTGTACTGGACATCTTGGAAAACAATTTACTATAACGCACGCCACACAAACGACTGATTACAACCATGTGCTGATACCGAACTCATACCAAGAAGGCGAATTCACCAATGAAAGCTGCCCTTTCCATCTGACACTGGGCGATCACGTGAACATCACGCTTCGGTTTTGTTTTACTCTATCATGGATTTGGATAGACTTTAGTTTCGGAAAATAGACATTTTATAGTAAACGTTCTGCTCTCTTAAGATCAGATTTTGAATATCTGCAATATTTCTTGAGATATTTGTAAAAAACAAATACCTCTCTTTATTTTGTTTTACTGAAATTTTGATAACTTTCAAACTATTTGAAATGCATAGAATGAAAATGTTGTAGTCAGATTTGCAAATATTGGTCAATAATTATATTTATTTTCCCAAGAGTGACTTATTTTATTCTTTTAGATTGAGGTCATTTGAAAATTTCTGTTAAGATTTTCATAAATTTGTATGGCAGACCCAACCATTGCTGAATAAAATATTGAACCGCTAGATATTGATCATTAGTTTGAGTAAATTCCAACAGGCGGCGCTACTTTCAGCCTCCTTCTGAAATCTCAGTGAAAAATTAGCAGTCAAGACCAAAATTAGATCTTTTCCTGGCTGAATTACTATTTCCATTTCAGAGGTACTACATAGAAGAGATCCTTACTTTTTTATGCTCCAATATGTGAACCACCTTTTTTATTTTGAAATATTTAGTGCATTGTTAACAATTTGGTTTCTGGGTTCAAGAGCTGGTTGGTATTCCCTTCTTCTAGATGTAACTATTCATCATGTAAGATTAGATAGATAGATAGATAGATAGAAAACGGCGCCATCTGTGGGATATTCAAAAATTCGTGTTTTATTGTTTTCAAATGAAATTGTTTTAGAAGAAAAAATGAAATTGTTTTAGAAGAAAAAATGAAAAAAACCAACATTCCCCGGCAGTCAGAGCCTTTGACCGATGAACGTGTTGAATTTCACTTTTTACTTTTAGCAGATGCAAACCAAACAATTTCAATAACCTGCCTTCAAAATTTAAGTATTCAGTGCCATCTATCATAGAATAGTAAAATCAATGATTAAGCCACACCACTAGTTCAGAAGTTGTGACTATTGCATCAAAGATCGCGCCATCATATTGCGAATAAATACTTCCATCTACCTCCTGGCAATGAAACTAAGGACTTTATATCATTCGACTACTCAAACAGAACTACATCATAGTTTAAGAAATTAAATTAAAATTTCAAGTCGTCAATAGTATATTCTTTCATTATATTTTTATTTGAAAAACTGAAAGAAATCCAACCTGATGAATATACTCACCAATATTTTGTAAAAGGAAAAAATAATTTACGACTACATTCAAGAATTTAACAGAGTCAGTTCAATGATTTTTTTATTAAGCAACTTTACATTAAAGCCTCTCGAAGTCTGTACAGACAGTAATTTTCCACAAATACTGCTCGAAAGATACTTTTGAAAACATTCAACAACTATCACAATATAATTAAAAATAAACTAAAAATTTATAATATACATTCAGTATGCTTACTTAAAAATAATTGATACAAAATTCATCATTACAACGTACAAAACTTAAGCAAAGTAATGAATCTGGAAACTTTGACCAGTAACTTCATGTTATTCTGGATGGTTCTTCAAGAAACACTGGTAAATATGGAATTGAAAACTAAAAATGCTAATACAAGAAGACATCAATTTGTCCGAATTGAATTAGTCCAACTTGAAGTGGGTTCTTTGTGAAGTAAAAGCATTTTACAGTATGTTCACTATTTTCCACAAATTTTCTGTATCAACCAATAAAAATCAAAAACAATAATCTAGTTGCTTAAAACTCTCAATGTACAGTATACAATTTTAATAAACACGTGTCAACGTATTTTTTTGTGTAACATGTCTACTGTTCCACGTTACATGTAATTGTCCATAGAATGCTTATGTCCATCCTAAAATTTCAATATACTTTACACCCGTTTGTCCATCTTTACTGAGAGTCTAAACTTAAATTTACAAGTTTACATTCACAGACAAGACAAACTAATTCACCTTACACTACAATGTACAGGAGATATAAAGTGTTCAATAAAACTATATATTGAATAATAAAATCTCACAGTGCTGCAAATATGTCTGCCATAGTAAAAATGTGTTAACTGTTGCACTGTTAAACTCATTTATAGGTTCACTGTAATGTCATGGTGAATTTCAGAGCGTCCATATGTCGACAGTTAATCAGACTCATTGAGCATCCATATTTTCAGACAGGTGGCGTTGCTAAGAAAAGTGGATAATACTGTGATATACAGCCGACTTTCAAACTAGGCCAAAATAGACTGATATTGGGATTGAGGTTAACTTTTATTTGGTGCCCGTTTGTCACGGTTTTTTTACAAAATGAAAAAAGAACAATATCCATCTATAATTTGCCTTATCATCTGTGACAACCTAAAATATTGATTTCAGACATTCGAATTGGGCTCACATATGTTGAAGAGAACCGAGTCTAAGAACCTAACCTCAAAAGAGAGAGTTAACGACAAGACAGTTTTGAAAAAGAGACCGAAACATTGAGAAATGTGTAAATCTGAAATAAGGTATTTTACCAGATACCTTTCGCTGTAATACAGTTTCTTGAAACAATCCGACCGTTTCCAGATCCTTACTGCGTCTAACAATTATGATAAACATTTTGTCATGATGCATATTTACGGAATCTTACGAAATGTACAGACCGCAATTGTTTTTAAGTAAAAAAAAACATGTGTATATACCGCGTCCCACTAAAACTGGGACGTATATCCTTGGTGAATAGAAACGAAAATTTATATCTAATCTTATTAAATTTCATAATAATAAAAGAAGACAGTTTTACATTAAAAAATACACAGTACCTAAACAGGTAAATTATTCAGTCTACTACAATTATTCATCTAACATGTTGAATTCATTAAAAGACTGCTCGCCTTTACACTATTTACATTCAAAAATAACTAGCTCATATACATTGCTTTTGCATTACAATTGCAAAACAGCCGGGGGTAAGGGTAAAAGGGATGAGAGGGGGGAGTCTAGAACCGGCGATTTTCTAGACTGGCGTTTCGTGTCAATTTGCAACTGATCATTCTATGATTTTATGCAAACTGTTTCTGGAATATACAACCGTCCAACCTGCCAATCATCACCCAAAGGGAAGATTGGCACCTTTTGCATAACTATTTACATTTGCTATATTCACTTAATCCGGCTCGTAGGACCAAATCACGCCCTTCCGAACGTTCCAATGTGTTAGCTAACTTATCCCTATCCATGAAATCTCACGAGTTTTCGCAGGAGAATAGGAGATTTAAGCACCCTCAGTTTGAACCATCGTCGTGGTAGTATCAAATGACATCTAACAAAAACATCTCAAGCAAACTTCACGATTTTTGTTTCAAGTGTCACACTCCAATACGAGGTCTCATATAGGGTGATTCTTAAGAAAATGCATCGATGGGTATTTTGAAAGTATAAAAAGAGATATTCTTTGAGAGCCATTTTTGTGAGTCGTTATTTATGGTATTTTGAGGTATGAGAATGACTGAGAAATTCAGTTGAAAAATTTTCGAGTCCAGAGCATTTTTGGTGGAATAATTTCGGATAGACTGCACCTGCCGATTTTGAAAAAAAATTGAGTAGGCATACGTATTTTGGGGTGTATATTACGAACGAAGGAAAAAAATCAGTGCTTTCCCTTATTTTCAGAGCTGCAGTCCTAAGTTACGAAACTTTTCAGCCATATTTTCCCTTAATACCAAATCATAGAATCACAAATACTTATTCATCACCCTTCCTATAAAATACTTGATTCAACAATGAATTCGTTTTCTGGTTATGTCACTACATTGTAAGGTTATATACTCTGGACATTTGGGGGAAAGCAGCTCCGTCAATTATTAAAGGTTTTTAAAGAAAAAATTTTGATTAATGAAGTGAAAAGTGTCAAAGAAGGTGAAATAAGTGTGTTCGTATTGTTCAAAAAGAAGACTGGAAAGTTGCAATTTTCCGGACTTTGGAAGACTGTCCTCTGGAACATAATCTACACATCAAAACTCATAAATACATTCAATATTTTCCAAAACCGACGGGTGCAGCCTATCGGAAATTTTGTCAGCTCGGTTACTTGAAAAGTAGGTTCAAACTTCGTTGTTTTGAATGGATATTCATATCCATATCACGTTCAAGATCTATTTCATTTCCCCAACTATCTTACACAGATTTCAAAATAATCGATATGTAATATATTATAAAACATAACCTATAAAAAGTATTCATTATATTTTAAATTTATATTACACAGCACAGATAAATTTGCAGAAGACGTGTAAAATGTCAAATTTCAATATATTTTATACTTTTCATTTTATCGACGCTAAGTTATAGTGAAATCAGATGAGATTACCATGAAAATAAAACAAATCATGTACCAGGCCTAGTTGAATGACATCGAATTTAGGAGGGCACATGCTGGTTTTCTAATTTTTTTTCAAACCTTGGCAGTAAAAACGTGTTCTACGCAGGAAATGGAGGTCAAAATTGTTATATGAAATGGTCCTTGAATTTGAACCCACTTCCAATATAACCTGTAGTGCTCTGGATTTGAAACTATTTTGGCTGAATTGCCCCCAGGTTCATTCCCAAACTGCTATATTTTGATATTTTTTCATTTATGCTGTATGAAGTATTTAATCAACACAGTTTTCAAAGTCGCCTTGAGTGTCCGGCTCGAAGGTCCAAATTTCCATCACCCCGTTCTGGTTGCATTACAGTCCAATTTACAACAATTTAGGATAAATCAACCCTATTATGAATCCTCGGAAGCAGAGCGGAATAAAAAACACGCGTAAGTATCGACCTAATCTCTATATTTACAACTTGCAGAACCAAAGCTTCTGATTGGCACCGACACATTCCGAAAGCGGGTGAAAAAAGCGTGAACCCTGTTCCAAATTGACATAACGCCAGTTGATCTAGAGATTCGCCCTAGAAACAAATGTCACTGGGGGGGCTACATCGACAGCATGGTGCACAATATTCAATTAGAGAAGAAAAACTATGGAATGCTTTATTCACTAGGAAGCCGTTCCTTCAGTCCGGGCACTCATTTGGTCGGGTACGGGTTGATCACCGTCACTGCAGCTGCTTGTTGACTCGCCAGCACGGCAGCTGCAAAACGAACATGTCAAAAAACAATTTCATTGACTTCTCTACTAGTTTCGCTAACCCTGTACTATTTTTCGTACGTACCTCCGTACGGAGCAGGATACATGGGGTATCCGAGACCGACGTGCGTGTGGTGGTGTGTGTGCACGTGTCTCTGGGGAGGGGGAGAGCGGGAATCTTTGCCGTTGTCACCGGGAGTCTGTTTGCCACTCGAGGGAACGGCATTCGCTGGCTGGGAGGTGGGCGGGCCGTTCATCTGGGGCGACGCCTGAAAAAAAAAATTGAGAAACTTACGTTTGAGACGAAAGTGATCGGTAAAAAAAATATTTATCGGTTTACCCTCGTAAAGTATTAACGAACTTTTCAACGTGCCTTCGTATAAAAAAATTTTGTGAAACGGATGCAATATTCACAAAATATTGGCTTTCATAGAAATGCACAAAAAATCTTTGAAAGTAAATGTTATTCCCTTTGTAAATGCCCTCAATTCGAATTATGATTTTCAAAAGTATGAAATGGTTTTAAACGTATTGGAAAATGGGTGCCCTACGATTTGAACAATAGACAGGAATTGACACGTTTCGAGGTGTGTTATTCTTTGTTTTTGCGCAATCAGAACGATCCTCTTTTGGACCGGATCGAAAGTGTGATGAAAAATAGATCCTCTACGACAACAAAGACGTTTAGAACAGTGCTTGTACACCGATGAGCCACTTATGCACTTCACAAAGGTGTGATTCACTATAACTTTCTGCAACCGGGCCAAACCATCACAGCAGTGTCATATACAGGGTGTTAATAAAGTATGTAGCATAAATTTAACAGACGATTCTATCACATGCAACGTGTGCAAGCTCTAGAGATTTGCCTGTAAGACTAGTTTTTTCTAATTGGTTACGCGGTAAAATGAGAAGAAATCCAGGTTTCCTAAGTGAATATTGTTTACAGATGAAGCTTGTTTTTCTCGCAATTCAATTATTAACTCCCACAACAATCACATTTGGGCCGAAAACAATCCACAAGCTTTGATACAAAATAATTTTCAAGAAAAGTTTTCTTTTAATATTTGGGTTGGAATTGTCGGTGACCATCTCATTGGGCATCACTTCCTTCCACCTAGACTTAATGGAGAAGAATACTGAAAGTTTTAAGAATTTGTTTCACCTGGACTTTTAGAAGAAATTCCAGTCAAGAAATTATTCCGCATGTGGTGGACAGATAGACGAAATATTAAAAAAACAACCATGGATCTACCTCGTCAAATAAAAAGTTTTGGTCCGATATGAGGACCAAGTAGTACACTCCCCTTCTATAGGCGTAGTACTCATAAAAATTTGAAAATCATTTTCAAATTTTGATGTACTCTTGCTTGAAACTACTAGAAAACGTATACTAAGAAGTTCAATGGAAGATTGTCACTAGTGTCGATTCAAAAATACACAACTACTGTTTCTCTCACGATGGATTCTTCAAAACTAATTATCTCCTGAAAACTCTTGCTTAAATAGCATAATTTTAATGTATACAGAGCTAGGTAGGTACCTTTTGTAACTAACTACCTACCTCATTATGTTTGCTCAGTGCTCACAGACTAATGGAGACAACTAAGCCTGAGAATGACGTGAGACAACCAAGTCGACGCATGCGTCTACGAAAAAGAGACACAAAATGGCCGTCTTTGTCGCTTCTCTGTGGTAGGTATTCTCGGGTGACGTTAAAGTGATGTTGAAATTCAAGAATCTAATGGGGGTATTTGGATTATGTCAAAATGTTTTTATTTTATAATTGAAACCAGAAAAACTGAATCAAAGACATTTTTGTGATGTGTTAAAATGGTTTGAAATAAAAAAATTGTACTGTTTGCATCTTGAAATAGCGTGAACTCTCATCAAAATCATTGGGAAAGTTATGAAATAATTAAAATTTTCCTATTTGTGTTCAACCTGCACAAATGCTTTCATATTTACAGCGTTGTACTCTATGCTTAGAGTCGACTAGCTCTGGAAAGAGTATAAGTGAAAAAGATGCCTTTGGAATAACAATCTCTTCTAAACTTCAATTTATTGCTCCTGAAGTGGTAAATTTTGGTATGAACTACGAATAACTTTGTTTTTATTCAAACATGATTTTTTTTAGGAATGGTTGAGTGAATTCAAAATATGTGATGCCTGTATAGATCATTTGTCAGCTGCATGTAAATTTAAAGAACAATGTCTTGATGTGAAAAACAATAAGTTCCATGGGACCTGCAATAATTTATGTGATACACTGGAAGTAGAGTATAACAGTGATATATCATCTGTAGACAAAGAACCCATTTTAGAAGAGAGTAAAGTTTTTATATGCTTCCATTGTCAAAAGGGTTGTGACTCAAAAGATGAACTTATTAAACACATTGATACAAAGCATGTCAATAAATGTGAAGAAGACATATCCAAATACAAAAGAAGGGAGATATGCTTGCAGTGTGGTAGAAAATTTGTAAAAGCTCATTCTCTACAAGAACATTCAGCCATATGTGATGGAGTCAATAGGCATATGAAAATTGAAGTGGAAAAAGAACACCAGTGTCTCAAATGTAAGAGATATTACACGACCAACAAAATTCTTAGAACCCATGAAAAGAGATGTTTCAAAAAGGATTTTGAAAAAACTGACCATCAGTGTACTGCATGTAATGCTTTTTTCAAACATTTGAGTACACTTCGAAAACATTTAAAACATGGCTGCAGAAGAAATAGTAATGATTCCATGTTTTGTAAAATATGTGACGAACCTTTTAAATCCCAGCAGAAAGTGAATGAACACATGAGGGAGGATCACAAAAAATCTTCCAGCTTTTGTGATATCTGCCATGAAAACTTTGATACTAATGAAGATTATGAATTTCATAAAAGAATTAAACATGCAAAAGAAAGGTTCCTGAAAAAAAGAATATTTATCTGCGAAATTTGTAATGATACATTCAACCTTGTCAAAGATATTATTGATCACTACATAAATATTCATTCTATGGAGGAAAAACAAGTTAAACCTTACTGTTGCAACATTTGCAGTAAGAGATTCAGATCATCAACAAATCTAATGAATCATAAGCTTTATCATGATAGAAATAGAACCAACATATGTAGCATATGTGGTAAAAGTTTCATAACCAAAAATGATCTTTTGTCTCATGAAATGATACATTTTAATCAACGAAATTATAAATGTGATAAATGTGAAAAAGCATTCAAAACTAGTAGCAATTTGAGAACACATTGTTTGATAGTCCATAGTGATCCAGAATTGTGGAAGTTTGTTTGTCATGTTTGTGGAAAGCGATTTCCCCTAAAATCCAATCATGACCAACATTTGCGTAGACATACTGGCGAGAAAAACTTTATGTGTACACTTTGTAAAAAAACATTTGCTAGCAAAAGTGAATTACAGGAGCATGTGGGTTACCATTCTAATGTTAGATGTCATAGGTGTGACCAGTGTGGAAGAGAATATAGGAAAAAGAATACTTTAGATGTACATTTGACCAAAGCTCATGGTATTGGTAATGCAAAAATACCCATTAGAGAAAGGAAGCATGCTTGTCACATATGCCCTGGCAGGTTTCATGATCGACTGAAATTAGCCAGACACCTTTGTACACACTCTGGTCTGAAACCATTTCCATGTTATATATGTGAAAAGAAATTCACTGATAAATCGTACTTAAGGCAACATCTCAAAAATACTCATAGTATTAATGAACAGCAATCTAATGCACTCAGTACCTCAAAATGAAAAAATATAATTTATTATGATCTATTCTATATTTATGATTTCAATGTCAATTATGTGTATTTTCATGTTTATGCCTTTTGTTTATCTGTTCAAATACCAAGATTATTAATAAATGGTCTGATACTTAAAACTTTACTTCACTCTCCTCACAAAAGAAAATTGAAATGTGATATAAAGATATGAAACTATGAGAATATCCTAAAAAGTTATTCATCAGTTGTATAAATTGAATGAGTTTTTAATAATTACTGTAATTTTTTGGAAAATTCAATTAGTAATGTGAAATGTTTATACATAAAAAGTTTGCGATTATTTTGCTGGCATTCTATTTTGGTTTTGTCTATAATGTTATATAGCGAAATGAATAAATTCAGTATGATACACTTTATTAGGTTTCAAAATTTCATTTTGTTGCCTGGGTAGCAAGCAAATATTCATGATACAACTTCTATCTATATTATGCTACCTTACAGCAAGGGGTGTTGAAATACCTCACCTAGCAGATGTCACCTGCGAAGGTTAGAGTGTGTGTATCTATGCCCAAAGGATATATGACCGAGCCGA
This sequence comes from Leptinotarsa defecta, assembly GCA_015342085.1. Classification (NCBI taxonomy): domain Eukaryota; kingdom Metazoa; phylum Arthropoda; class Insecta; order Coleoptera; family Chrysomelidae; genus Leptinotarsa; species Leptinotarsa defecta. The sequence goes on along the minus strand of WOGO01001140.1, from coordinate 9,143 downwards.
CTCATCGCTAACAGAACCTTTGAAATACCACTTTATGGAGCACAATGAACCCGACCCTGAGTCTTCGAAGCAGAGTAAAAACTTCTTATTTATCTGACTCTTGGACCTGTTAACAAATCTAGAAAGATTGGTGGTACGGTCAGGAATTTTCATCTGGAGAGGAAACAAACTCAACACAACCAGAGGCGAAAAAAGTCACGAATTGCTGAATCTAATGTATCATTAGGTATAATTGGGAAGGCAGAAATTTCAAGGTATGTTCTTTGCATCTGTGGGTCGGATCGTCGCGTCTGATGAAAAGTGGATCCTCTAAACAGAAGACGTTAAGGACAGTGGTTGACACTGATAAGCCACCCAGGCACTTCCCAAAGGTGAAAACCCACCAAAAAAGACCAGGGTTACTGTATGGTGGTCAGCAGCTGGTGTGATTGATGGTAAACCGGAAATCGATGTAATGTACTGAAAATTGCGTCGGCAATAGCTAGCACTGGTCAACGGGACAACGGAACAATCCTGTCCCACTAAAAGCACGTCCGCACGTTTCACAAAGCAAAAGAGGCCTTCATCGAAGTCGTCGAATCCCTAGCACACAATTTTTATGCTGATGGAATTGATCGGCTTGTATTACGTTGGCGAAAGTGCATTGATTCGAATGGCACTTATTTCAATTAAATTGAATGAGTATTCACTGAGATATCACAGTTTGAAATATACTCCATAAGTTTTGAAACAACATAAAATTTCTTTCGAATTGTGATGAGTGATGCTTAGAAACGCTATAAAGATCGCAGTGGCAAGTAAGACATTGGTGAATTTCACTTTTTTGTCAGTATTCCAAATAAGTGATACGGATGTGAAGTTATCCACATCCACAAAGTACACTGAGAAAAAATATCGCATTATTATTTTTTCATTTATCGACTCTGCACAACTACCATTTTTCAATATGATACGCTTATTGACTGAATTAGTGAAAAAACAGAGCCGTCCTAGTTTATTAAACTGTATGAAGGGGTGAAAATAGGGTGGAAATATTTTAAAACATCGTAACATGAAAAATCGACTTTGTACACCTACAAAATTGAGATATGTTATTCATGATGATCTATGCGACTGAAAAAACTTCACGTTATAGTTTTCCAGGCCGTCTGAGGGGGTGAAAATGGGGTGGAAATTTGAAAATATATATTCAAAAATTGTGTTTGTACACCTACAAGATTAAGAGATGTTATTACTGACACCCGATTTGACGAAAAACACTTCACGTTATAGTTTTCCAGGCCGTCTGAGAGGGTGAAAATTTGAAGAAAATCATATATTTGAAAATTGACTTTGTACACCTACAAAATTGAGATATGTTATTCCTGATACCAGATTTGACGAGAAAAACTTCACGTTATAGTTTTCCAGGCCGTCTGAGGGGGTGAAAATGGGGTGGAAATTTGAAAAAATCATATATTTGAAAATTGACTTTGTACACCTACAAAATTGAGATATGTTATTCCTGACACCCGATTTAACGAGAAAAACTTCACGTTATAGTTTTCCAGGCCGTTTGAGGGGGTGAAAATGGGGTGGAAACTTGAAAAAATCATATATTTAAAATTTGACTTTGTACACCTACAAGATTGAGATATGTTATTCCTGATACCTGATTTTACGAGAAAACTTCACGTTATAGTTTTCCAGGCTGTCTGAGGGGTGAAAATGGAGAGGAAACTTGAAAAAATCGTATCTTCGGAAATTGAATGTGTGCACCTACAAGTTAGAGATATATGTTATTTATCGTGATCTATAGGGCTGAAAAAACTTCACGTTATAGTTTTCCAGGCCGTCTGAGGGGGTGAAAATGGGGTGGAAAGTTGAAAAAATCATATATTTAAAAATTTACTTTGTACACCTACAAGATTGACGAGAAAAACTTCACGTCATAGTTTAACAGACCGTCTGAGTGGACAGAAATTCCAAAAAATCATATATTTGAAAAATTACACCTACAAGACTGGGATACTCCTGATGATCGATTTAACAAAAAGAAAACAACGTGTCAGAGTTTTTCAGTTCTGTAATGTAATGAATTGATAAATGTTAGTGAAATGTATGTAGGACTAGATACTTCGTAAACAGTCTAACAAAGCTGCAAATTCAGTATCTTTCAGATGCTCTATATGAATACATATCTGATTAAAATGTAGTAATAAATAGCCTCAAAGAAACATATCAGCCTCTTGATTTGAATAATACATAAAACCAAAGCAAAGGAGAACGTTAGAGTTAGTAAAAGCATGTTTTCAAAAATATTTTACACTATTTATTAATTATAACAATTGTATGTTTCGAATAGATCGATTCGGTGAAATATCGTATTTCCTTTTCATTTTCGATACTGAATATAATCCGTCAGAATTTTATATAGTAAATAAAAGAAAAATTAAGTTTGAAAAAAATATATTGAGAAACGGAAAAAGAAACAAATTGACATAAAATATATTTTCAAAAATAACTCAACGCATAAAATATTGTAATATAGGAACTTTTTGAAAATTCTTATTGACGACAATAAAATAAAAAAATTCCCTATTCCCTTATGAAATAAAAAAATTAAATCTCATTCTAGAAATGAAAAAAAAATAAAATATCAGTAAAATGGTAGGCTGACTATTCTCTCACAAAATGAAAAAATAAAACTCATTCTAGAAATAAATGAAAATAAAATATTAGTTAAATGGTAGACCGATTATTCTCTTACAAAATAAAAAGAATAAAACTCATTCTAGAAATAAATGAAAATAAAATATCAGTAAAATGGTAGACTGACTATTCTCTTACAAAATAAAAAAAATAAAACTCATTCTAGAAATAAATAAAAATGAAATATCAATAAAATGGTAGACTGTCTATTCTCTTACAAAATAAAAAATAAAATCCTATTCATAAATGAGTAAAAATTAAAAATATCACATTCGTCAGGTACGTGTGAACATAAATCACAATTTTCATCTCTAGATAAGAAACAGCTACCGTGAAACTTTCTCTTACATACTGAACATACTTTCATTTCATTAGTAACTGAACCACCACAAACCATACAAATTTCGGAAACATCATCTGAACTCATTAGTAGTTCCATTTCAATTTTTTTTCCAAATTGGTTTATATCTCTTGGGGTTAAAACGATGCTTTCAATATATACTGTTGTCTTGGAGTTTGAAGTTTCCAAAACAAATTAAATAAATTTGTACATTTATATTCATCATATTTTTTCAAAAATTCTTTGAATATTCCTAAATATTTCTCAGACGTTTTTATTGAACTACCTCTGGGATCTATGAAAGTGATTTTTTTCATATTTTCAAGATTATCTGAAAAATTAAATAGACAATGGAAAAAAGATTTTTCAAGTTGATGTGCCGAATTAAAGATTGCATAAGAGTTTTCCACTGGAATAAATGTCACCTTTACGTCATGGTGAGGTTTGAAGATTATATATAAAGAGCAATTAATAATGGAATCTGTCAACCACGTTGTTCCATTTAAACTTTCAAAGTCACAAATTTTTAGTTCAGTACACAATAAATTTGTGAATTTGCAAATAGTGTAATTGCCCACTATAGAACTGGGTCTGTAGTAGTCAATGTCTGCAACTAATCCATTAGAAAGTAGCTTCATGAAAGTAATATCAGTTTTGTTCGAAAAATCTGATAATTTTTCGAGATATTGTTTGTTTTCAGTCTCATATTTCGACCACTCCCGCCTTCTGATTTCACCTGGGTAGACAGAATCTACTATTTCAGGTAAGAGAAAGTTGAAATAAAAATCCTGCAGTTTTGGTAAAATGTTTTTCCAGCATTGTTTATTGAATGCAATTCTGTATGAATATTGTATTTTGACTGAAAATAACAAGATCACACCATTTTCTTTTAGTAACAGCCAAATTACCCTGAATTTGGAACTTTGAACTTTCCTTCAAACATCAATTGTTATTGAAATATTTCAGTTTTTCCTTAAAAATGGTTTCTGTGGGGTTCATGTTCGAATTGTGTATGGACATTTGACCTCGACCAGACTATCTTCGTCAACTAAAGCATCGGGTGAAGCTCCTAGATAGGGGTATTCTTGGTGAACACACAAACCCGTACGATACACTTTTCTATGGGAATATTGATGACTATAGATGTTTTATGCATGAAATTTGTCTTTACGGCCATAATCCATTGCTTTTGTAAGAGGTTTGTCATAATACAGCATATTCTTCACTTTCTTACAGAGAGACTCCGGACTTCTGGCGTTATATACTGAACCAAAATTTGAGACCGTTAAACGTTTTCATCTCTTTTCTTTCCAGATTGAGGATTGACACTGATTTACAGTAACAACTGCGAGGTTCTGTATTTCATCATAAGTTAATGTTAAATTCTAAATAAAATTCTTACACATTGCCTCGAGAGACATTTTCAATGGTAATTTTTTTTTCGACGGAGTCGTCCTGGGTACTTCCAGTATGTATTTTTTTGGCCCATTCTATCAAGAATTTTTTTATTTCAGTTCCTTGAAAACTATTAGAAGATGGTTTTAACCGCTTATTCCATTTTTCTTCTTCCAATAAATTTAGAAAATCTGACTGGCAACTAATTCTTGTCGATTTTTTTTAGTACAGCGACTAACTTCGTATTTCAAGACTCAACTCTTTATGTAGAGCAAGAATTCTCTTTCTTATTTGTCTGATAACTCTACTACACCTTTGGTTAGTCATTTCCTCTGAAATAATGTTTTTTACTAAAGAAAACCAGTTTTCCACTTCAGCATTGCTCAATCTTCTGTTATCAAGTAGTAATCCACTCCACATGGACAAATAGGTGATATACCATTTAGGAAATACTTCTTTGTAGTAGATTGGGTTGAAATACGGGTTAGGAAGTTGACTTAAATTCATGTGGGTAAGACATTGATAAAAGCATTATATTCAGTAATAAAATGTCTATAGAATGAACTATTTTCATGAATCGCATCGCTGCCAGGTTCTGACGTGAGAGGTATCGCAGTCGACTCATCTTCCTTGTCTTCCATAATAGTCCACTCATAATAAACCGATTTGTTAAACAAATAATTCAAGTCTAACATAACTTCATTGTCCATATACTCCTCATTCAAAATGATAGTCTGCGCTTCATTATGAGAGAAATATTTTTTTATATCATCTGAGAAAGAAAGAAAGAAACTCAAAAACTGAATGGTCCTTGATGAATTCAAATATCGTTTTCTGCTATTTTCAAATTTCACCTACTGATAATCAAGAATTGGTTTAATCTCAAAGGTGCTGAACGAATTTGTTCAAATTAAAAACAATCTAGTCCTCTGGAATGAGTGAACATAACTATTCCTGAGTATTCTTTTATTTTTATTTAATGTGAAATTATTCAATGATAAATTGAAAAGTTGAAGTTTACAGCATTCATGAAAACATTACAAATTAGATATTGGATACTAGGCAAAAGTTGAAAAATATGCTAACGATAAGTTAATTCAGTTACAGATTATTAAATGTTTCATTTATATTCAAACACTACTGTTAATTCGTCACCTAATTTCAATTTATTCCTTTGAGGTTTACAGCATTCAAGAAAATATAGTACAATTTGCATAAAAGAGAAAAAACAATCTAGGCCATTGAAATTTGTGAACTTCGACCATCTAAAGAAACATTCTAGGGCACTAGATGAAAAGTTGAGGATTAGAGCATTCAAGAAAACATTACAAATTGGACAGATTCTTGAATTGTCATTTATATTCAAACACTATTGTTGATTCGTCACCTAATTTCGAACTACACCGCCCAAGTAACTACTTGCTACTTTGCGTTCAGAAATTGCTTTTACATAGCGAGGATAGAAGCAATATCGGTATACCTGGCGTAAGGGTCGACCGTGAAACGTGGTTTCCCAGGACGAGACCCTTTCATTGTACTTCAGTGCTCGATGATGGCTAGTCCTGATTCAACGATAGAACCTAGAAGTCTACCGACTCTGGAACCTGTGAGAGATCCTATCCAGGTTGAATAGGTTAGTTCTTCGACCGATGTTGTAAATACTCGGTGGAATCCCACTTACTTCGAGTTTTTACACTTGCATTATGGTTTTCCGGAAGGATACCATAATAGGATGCAAGTAGTGGACGATTCTGATTCAGTCAGTTCATCCACTAGAAGTTTACACTCATCAACCATCAGTATATCATCTGATAATGATAACTAGTGCACAAAGTGTGAACTGACAAAAACAGCCTTTTTCAGGGCTACCATTATGAACTCAAACACATAAGCTATCTCACAGTGAGATTTACTAGGTGATCACTTATGAAATACGCTATAATACATATTAATAACGCATTAGGCGTTCACAATGCATTATTTGGCTTTAGATATCTCAGACACAGTGTGACGAAAACTATATAAATAACATCCCGCACTAATTAGCAGAAAACTAAAGCACATAATTCCCTGAATTTTTTTATACCAACTATATAGTTTCTTTGTATGTATACAGATATACCTATTTTAGTTACGTTATTCAACGAAAACTCGACTACCATACCTAAAGAAACACTCTAGACTATATTTTAAATTAATTAATATTTTTTTTAGTTGAAGTTCTTTTGTTAATTATGTTTCTACCTCATACAAAGAAACATTGTGAATCAAAATAAATGGATAATCGTCACTTCAAAAAAATGAAATTATTTAATAAGTATACCGTACCTATAGAAACTATTATCATATCCACAAGATGGTGCTATTCAACTACACGTCGCATCGTATTCACAAGCTTATACATATCAAAGATTTTGGATAACACAGGTATACTTACCTGCTCCATATTGACTAGTCCTCATCTGATCAGTTGCATTGCCTGCTCCCGAGCCAGTGCCAATTCGTTATTTTTATACTTAACAATTCACAAAACAACCACCACTAGGTAAGTTAAAAATAGTTCATTATGATTATATTGAATGAGAATGACCAATAATGCAAATATTTATTTTGTAGAGTACCCAGAAAAGTTGTCTCTCAACTGGCACTTTCCACTGAAAGAATCGGAAAATTTTCCCAAATGTAGCTCTGGATTTGAAATTATCCCACCTGATAAGTGTATCCAAATAATTTTTTGGTTTACTGAACATGAAGCTGTTGAATTCCGAAATGTTGCAAACAGATTCAATATTACAAGGTACAATGTTAGAAGTATCATCATATTATCACATGGCCTACTGATGAAGAAAAACTAGAAATTACTAAACATTTCTATGTCAATTGTTAATTGTTAATTTTCGGTATTGTATAAAGCCTCGTTGGTGATGTTTCTGATCTGCAAAGTTTCTTCTTTACCTCTGGTGGTAATGAAGATTCTTCTATTAGCTAATTGGACTTTCTCAAGATTTTCTCTGTTGGGTCTTCTTGTAATCTTCTGTACGTTTCGTGACAAGGTTATTGAATTTGCTTGTGTAGTCCGAAGAGTTAAAGACCAATGTTGCCTTTCTTTTGTCAGCAGGCAGAATGATGATATTTTTGTCAGCATTGATACTTTTTTTGGCGGCTTTCCATCCTTTGAAATGTTGCATTTCGGAGGTTTCTCGCGAAGTCGCTTCGTGATTCTTCTTTGATATCAGCAAGTATTTTTCAAATCCGGCTTCTATGTTCGCGATGATTTCTTCTGTGGATTGTAACGGTCTCGAGTCCCACGACTCGTTCTTCAAGTGTTTTTCTGTGACACTGAGGGTGTCAAGACTCCCACCAGTTGAAGTCTACAGGTGAGCGTTTAGGTGGTTGAGAGAAGTCACCTTACCTGTACAAAAATGTAAGCACCACATAGTTTCCTTTTACAGCAGGTTTCTTCCTAAAGAATTAGGAAATCGGAAAAAGGAAAAGAAAATTACTATTGAAAGAATTACCCTGTATATTTAAATACAATTTCAAGATACAACCAGTCCAGTTAAGATCACTACACACTACAAATACAGAGTAAAATCATTGTAATATCTTATCTGGGAACTTAGATATTTGATAAAACCTAACCGGCAAGCCCTGATTCCATTTAAACGGGGACAAATGAAAACGCTACCTACCGTTTTTATCTCGGAGATGATACTAATTTGTTTTCTATGCTAATGAATATTAATAGCCAATGCCATGACCATGACCCAGCAATTTCAGTTATTGAATTCACAACTTGCCACCCTATCTGCCGGCATAAATGATATAAGAGTCTTATTGGCAGAACAAAACGAAAAAATCGATGTAAGTATGGCGCATATTATTAACCTGAGAGAAGAAAATGAGACGTTGAAAGTTAGAGTCACAGACCTAAAAAAAATTGGATGATACTTCAATCCCAACAATATATGCAGAGGTAACATCGCGATTGAATCGAAAAAAGTATGTGATAATATACGCTATCGATGAATCTGTAGATGATACAAAAGCGGTGTCAGACATTTTACTTGAGCTCAATTCACTCAAACCTCCCAACCTTACAAACTTGGTAGACAAGATCTGCCGAAAATACGCCCTCTGAAAGAAGAATTTTCGTCTAGAGAGAAAGCCCTTTCAATTTTGACCAAAAGACCAAAATAGCCCCTTGAAGAGTTTTCCAATGTAAACTTCAAAAAATGCGACCTTCAGATCTACCAAAGACGCATTGCACTTGACCAACAATAAGTGTCAAGTGGGTATTTGCGGCTATACTCAGTGAAGACGGGAGTGGTTCCTTGAGAACAGGTATTAAAGAAATAATAATGGAAGCCAAATAAATTTACCAACAAATACCCTTAGTTATGTGCCTATATCCCTAATTTACCAAAGGACATGGAAACAATGGATTCACAAAATAGATTTATTCAGAACCGGTGTACTTTATCAACAACATATGGAAATTACCTAAACTACTCAATATTAACAAGTTTAAAACTCAACTGGATGGTTTGGTGACTCCTTCTGAAAATTTCCTATAATAATTAAGCGACAGTAACGGTAGCTATAGCATTAGTAATTTATAGTAATATAAGAAAGCAATGCGCAACTCTGATTACAAGTATCCAAATTATATATACAGTCGTGATATCATGATACCCCATAAACTATATTTCACAGC
>WOGO01001139.1:0-19274 GCA_015342085.1 Leptinotarsa defecta | reverse complement strand
AACTGACAAAACTTTCGAAACAACCTTATACTGAGAAAAATTTAATTCCACACTAGAAGGTGTGTGTTTGAACAGTGTCGTTCAATATCGAATTTTGTCTGGAAAATATTTGTATTTTCTAATAATAAGTTGAAAATATCAAAAGTTGAATTTAGAAAGCATCTAACCAGTGTGCGGTATTTATCATAAGAGTTGCTCGACAAAAATTAAAGGAAATGTTCGCTTTTTGAAACATAATATAATAGGCTTGTTTCATGCATTGAAAACGATACTGGTTCGCTTATAGACTGATCGAGTTAGGGGTATATTTTACTTATCAAGCCTAATCGATCCCAAGATCTCTTTATATTTGCAGGAAAAAGAACAATTTAAAAAGTAAGAGTTTAAATTGGCGGCGTGTCTGTTGACCAATAAAATACATCGTGTCTCCATCGGTGTTGCCAAGTGTACTGGTTTTTAGTATCCAATCACAGAACTAAAATACAGTTATTCAATTTGACAGGCGTCATTTTTGTTGTTATTGTTGTCAACTCGGTGTGAGTACAACTGTTACAATTTTGTTACAATTTGTTTATTACAATTTGTTTGTTACAATTTTCTAATTAAAGAACGTTTCCTTTTATAAAAGGTAGTTTAAGACATTTCTAACCGTGGTTTTCGTGTACATTTTATTTCATGTGAAAAATTTTCTCATTAACTTAAAAGTTAACGGGTTCATATACACTTACTTCAATTTCTGTGATATCAACATGAAAATGTCTACTGCCATAGATATTTTGAAAATCACGGTTTTTTGCGTTTTGTATTATTTGGATCCCATGCATAATTATTTTCTCTCCCAATGCATTTCTTGCACTTGTTTCTTAGATTTAGTTGTCGAAAGTGACTGTGATTTTACTTTGAATCACGAATGAATCCGAAACTATTTATACACTCCGTGATTTTACGATTTGGCAATGTTGATTATTGGTATTGTTCCTATTGGTCAATCGAACAAGAACCGGGACTAGGCCCGTGACACCATGGGCCTAGAAAATCCCATTTTCAATAATTAATTATGGGGGAACAACGGTATTTAGAAAGCTGAAACAAAGTGCACTCTTTTTCAATTTGAAATTACTATCAACTAAACTGTAAACCAAAAATCACGAAACAAGCCCATTAACTGCTGCATAGATGATTCTGATTCAGATATGGATTCGAAATATATTAACATTTTAGAAAAAACTATCAGTGACATGAATGAGGATAATCTCAGCAAAAAAAATACCTTGATAAATTGAAAGACGAGCATGCATTATTTATTCAAGAGGCACTGAAAACAGAACAAGATATGAACCTTATGATAGACCAACAAAAACTAATCATATGCGAATTGAAATAACCTTGACAAAACCTATATAGAAACAAAAAAACTGCTATACACAAACAAATGAAGAATTTACACCGGTGTAAGTTGCTATAGATCGTAAAATAATTTTGACCGGAGATCGGTGACAGATACTCCTATATATGTACGTCGCAAATTGGTTTGAAATCTGATCATTTATCCTGATTGTTTTCAGATCACAATAATTTTTCTTTACAACTTAACATCCATGTATCTCATGCCCGTATCCTAGTGCAAAATCATCAACTGGGGGGGTTAAGTAACCCGCCTGGAAATCTTTCCGACCCGTCAGTGGAAGGCAACTGGGGGGGTTAAGTAACCCGCCTGGAAATCTTTCCGACCCGTCAGTGGAAGGCAATTTGAAATGAGTGTTCGTGTGAGGGCAACTTTCGTGCGACATGAGAACCGAAAACTGCGAAATGGAGGTCTTCATTAAATGCGGGATTGTTTGTTCAGCTTCAATGGAATACTTACATGATTTGAGCGGGGTCGCTTCTACTAATTATTATATTATTATTGTAGGGCGGTTATGGTGGTCGAGCCACAATGGCTTGGCCGCGAACCAAATTAGGTGTTGATGATTAAATCTTCATTGTTGACAGCGGGTAATGAGAAGAGGGGTTACTGAGCAATTTCGACAAATGAAAATTTGAAGATAGTGGCAATTAGAAAAGCAGGATGGATGCTAAAGTGTGTGTCATTTCAAAATATAACCTACAAGTAGGTTTAGACACAAACTGAAGGAAAGGTTCCCGAAACAACAACGTTTTTGTATAGTGATGGAGAAGTAGAAAGCCAAAAACCTTTTTTCTCATGAAAATATACTTTTTTCAATTCAACCAAGATTCTTTTGTATGGTGACATTCATAGATTCAACTCGTACATGACATAAAATCGTAAGTTCAAGAATGAACTGAGTGCTTCGTCTTATAATGTTTTCCGGATTTGTGCTGAAGAGGCAATGAGACAAATGTCTTGAATTTTATTAGTTCGGACTTCCATTGTCTGATATTATATAAAATGATTTGAAATTCTTGAAAGAACTAATAAAAAAAAAGAATTGAAAATGAATAGCTGAAAATAACAATTATATCAAGCGAAAAAACCTGAAATGAAATAATAGTATAATGAAATGCAAGTAAAAATAGTACAATTGGACAAAAAATTAAAATCAAAAATATAAGTATACCGAAAAGCCACTCACACGGGACGGTATCTGAACCACAACTCCAACCACCATCAATACACTGAAAGAGGAATGAAAACTCTATTAGACCGTGCTTTCATGTTGTGTAATACGAAAGAAGGTCTCGAGAAGGTACTAGACATCATCAAAAATGATCTTCAACGGTATGGCTTCTCCAAAGCGATGGTAGAAAAGACTTTGGCTAAAAGACAGCAGGAGCCTCGCAAGGAAGAGAAGCTGTCACAACCAGTGCTTGCACTTCCCTACATCAGAGGATTATCGGAGAGGATAAGAAGATGCTGAGTTGATTTTCAAAACGACGAGTAGCCACAGTTCGTTGCGTATTTCTGATATGTAACACTTTTGGTGGAATCAAATATGCTTAGTCACTTGAACACTTTCTATGAAAGTATCTATGGGAGAAAGACAAATCTCCAACCTTTCTTTGATGTTCCAGACTATCAAGTTTGCAAGTAATATTCGTGTCCCCAATCAGACGGATGGCTCTTTTTGGGATGGAATCTAGCAATTTCAGGGTATGTTTGGGGGCGGAGTTCCATACATGAGAACAATACTCATTAAAAGATCTGTTCTGAGCTTTATAAAGCATCAAACGTTGCTGAGGTGTGTACAGTTTTCTGGTTCGGAACTGTGTGCCAAGCTTTTGAGAAGCAGCCTTTGCAATTTCAGCATCATGAGTGTGCCAAGACATATTGGTGTCCATTTTAACCCCCAACAAACTCATCGAAGTAGAAAGCGGAATTGGCCGACCTCATATTTTTATATCCGGTTCTGAAACATTTGTTTTCTTGGAGAAAACCGATGCCAGGGTTTTTGTGTCATTGAATTGAACCTGGTTATTTTTACCCCAATTCGAAATCACTTCTAGATCCTTATTAAGATATGCAATCTCCTGCTGTTGGTGAAGATGTGCCGTAGCCAATGTCCTAGAATCCAAATGGAATGACGAGATAAGTGAGCTGTCGTCAGCAAAGCAATATATTGGATTCTTGGTTTATTCTAATGAGTCGTTGATATATAATAAAAACAGAATTTTAGGCAATAATGATCCCTGGGGAACACCAGCGATTGTGAGCTGGATATACTATTCGACTACTTCACCTTCTAGTTAATTTATTTCTGGAAGTTTATTTTCACATATTCGATTGTTTTTGATACGGAGTCACTTAGAAAAAACGAAGATACACGAAAAGATACTGAAATTTCACCATCTCGCAACCTTTCATCTTGAACTTTCTTGATGAATTGACAACACTCAAACTGAATTGTGGAATCGATATGGTTTCGAACTCTTTTTTAGTCATTTGACTATATTATACGTAAAGAAACCTATAGCTAAAACAAGTGGTCGCACCGACTTGCATGTTTTGTGAATTTTTGGCAGATCATATATTTTTGGTTGGGGCTTGCAAATTTTTATCCAATTGATTTTCAGTTCGATAACTATTTTCAGAAGTAGCACGAGGGACCGTTGTCATCTTCCATGGCTCATCTGTTCATAAGCAGATTCAAAATGGAAGCAACAGAAGAGTTATCGATTGGTTCAAAAGTTTGTTTTGTTCATATGAGTATAATTTGAACTGTAATATCTCACTGGACACTCATTCAATTGAATATAAATCAGTGTTATTTGAATCAGTGCACTTTCGGCAACGAATCAAAAATTGATTGATTCCATCAGCATAAAAATTGTATGATCGGAATTTGAGGAAGTCGACGATAGCCGTTTTTTCCTGGCCCTGATTGGCGAATGTTCTAGCAGTGAGAAAGTAATCCAAGTGTTCGGAAAGTGCACTTTCGCCAACGTAACAAAAATTGATGGATTCCATCAGCATAAAAATTGTATGATCGGAATTCGAGGAAGTCGACGATAGCCGTTTATGCCTGGCCCTGATTGGCGAATGTTCTATCAGTGAGAAAGTAATCCAAGTGTTCGAAAAGATGGTAGTCAGTTAGTGAGAAGTCTAGGGACTATTGTGAATGAGGAGAACTTTGACGCTCAATTCGTTAACTATTCGGGCGGTGATTTCTGAAACGTGAGGACGGATGTTGTCGTGGAATATGATCGGAAATCTTGTTTTGACTTGTGCCGGCTGCTGCTGATTCAATTTTTGGTATGTATCGTCGATTTCTTCACAACAGGACTCTGCTATGACGTTCAGTCTAGTTGCAGAAAGTTATATATAGTGAATCGCACCAACCGCTGACCACTGAATAGTTAGTAACCATAGTCTTCTTTGGTGGATTTTTGCCTTGGGAAATGCCTGGGTGGCTTATCGGTGTCCAACCACTCTTTTGAACGTCTCCTGTTGTAGAGGATCCACTTTTCATCACACGTGATGATCCGATAGAAGAAGTTGACGCCCAGTTTTTACACCATTCCATGCACCGATTGTAATGGGTCAGTCTCCACCAAGGTCATCAAATTCTCGTCTTGGATTACTGTAGGTTGCGGTATCAACACTATCATAGCCTAATGCCGGGTAAATTCTTTGACCGGAAATCGCTCAAAGACATCATATTGCAATAAGCTGGAGAAAACAAAGAATTGAAATTTGGAAAAAGATGAACAGTATCAATGTATCGAGTACAAAATTCTCTATCGATCAGTATGCAACACAACCCAGTAAGATAAATATTTATTGAGATATAGAGCTACAATAACATATGACATCAAACCGCACAAAACAAAATAACCAACTTACTTTCCATGAACTTGAAAACGATACTTGAATGATGTAATTGCTATTTTTGAAATGAATAGAAATAGTGTAATTGATATGACGTAATGATTCGTCTAGATATATATGAATCGTCAGCTTGATCGCTAGAAGATTAGTCTTAATCGTCTCCCGATGATGCTAATTTGGTTAGCAAAATGCGCGTCGAGAGACAGCATTTCTGTTTTGTTAGCAGAAAAGTGTTTTCTATAGATTCAATTTATGCCAGTTGTTCCAAATTCAATCCATCAAGTTTCACAGAAATAATAATGTGATAATTATCATTCAGTCGTGGAGAAATTCGTAAACCACCATATCCTCAAATATATGGCAGGCTTCAACATTTCGAGCGATCATCAATATGGCTTTCGGAAACGAAGATCTATTGTATGGCACCCATATTTGGAATAACACAATCGGGAAAATGGAGAATCGAGAGCTGTTGCGCTTGATATTTCTAAGATCTTTGACCGTGTGTGGCATGAGGGTTTGCTGCCCAAACCTCGATTCTATGGCTTGTCGGATCATTTTCGTTTATGGCTCTTCAGCTTTCTGCAAGAACGTTCCCTGCAAGTGGCCGTCAAAGGATATCTCTCGAATACTTTCACCACCAACGCTGGTATTTCCCAAGGATCTATTTTCTCTTCCACCCTCTTTCTATTGTTCATCAATGTTTTATTTCAAGAAACAAGAATCCAATATATTGCTTTCTTCAACCCCCTTTTTATTGTATATCAACGACTCATTGGAACAAAACCAAGAATCCAGTATATTGTTGACAACAGCACACTTGTATCGTCATTCCATTTGAATTCCAGGGCATCGCTATGGAGGCACATCTTCACCGGCAGCAGGAGGTTGCATATCTAGTGTGAGTCTAGAAGTGATTTCGAATTGGGGTAAAAGTAACCAGGTCCAATTCAATGCTACAAAAACCCAGGCATCGGTTTTCTCCAAAAAGATAAATGTCTCCGAACCGGATATAATAATGTCAGGTCAGACAATTCCGTTTCTACTTCGATGAGTTTGTTGGGGTTAAAATAGACACCAATATGTCTTTTCACAATCATGTCGCTGGAATTGCAAAGGTTGCTTCTCAAAACCTTGGAATACTATTTCCAACCAGAAAACTATACATCTCAGCAACTTTTTATGCTTTATTACGCTCAGATCAGACCTTCTTTGGAGTATTGTTCTCAAGTATATTGTGCCCCCGAATATACCCCTGGAGTTGCTGGATGCCATCCAAAAAAGAGTCATCCGCCTGATTGGAAACGCAAACATCACGTGCAACCTTGATAACCTGAATAATCGAAGAGAGGTTGGAAATCTGTCTGTTTCTTCTATAGATACTTTCACCGGAAGTGTTCAAGAGATTTGGCACATTCAATTACATCATGAGTGGTACATATCAGAAATATGCGAAAGACTGTGGCTATTCATCGTTCAGGGATTCAACTCGGTACATCTCGAACTTCACTGTTCAAGACCTCTTTCATCTGAAAAACTGCGTTCATGTGGGATAAACTTTTTGAGAACTTTTTTCCAAATTAATTTAATCTCCAGCGATTCAAATCCACTTTCTCACATTCACTGCACTGAGAGCACCTTGAGAAAAAAAAATCAAGATTGTGTCTCAATGGTGATGCTTTGAATCTGAGACTCTTTAAAATCCAAAGTAGCTCCAAAATGTCATGACGATCTTCCTGCAGAAGTCATGAGGTAGGATAGAAATATGATTCATAGTCATGTTGAAAAATCTCTGGTTGAAAATTTATTCAATCACGTCAAAAAATATATGGATTTTATCTTCCACAATGTTGTGATATGTTTAATATTCTTGTATTGTGATAACTGACAAGAAAAAAATTATAAGTTAGCCATTTACTTTTTGACCTGTGTAAATTCCTGGTTGTGTACTGAAACCAATAAAGAATTGATCGACTGATTGATTGATGAGTGGACACTTTTTGAACATATTTTTTGCGATAGATATAATGAGACTATTATCGTTCGAATTTTTCCCAAAATTCACTTGGGCTGAAGGATTCCGATGACCTACATTTTTTCCATTGAGAACAAAAATCTAGTAATACTCCAGAGCGAGCAGAACATTTACAAACAGGAGTCAGTTCTGAAAAATAAAACAGATATAATTATCAATGATATGACATCCTGAAATGGAAAGATTTTATGTGCCAACTTTTCTTGTCCTTTTGCGAAACGGTAATATCAGTTGATTGTAGTTCACAATCCAATTCGTGTCAGCAACTCCTTTGTCATACTTCCTCTGGAACTGGGTGGAAAAAGCGTTTGGGAACTCTAGTTTTATTTTCCTCGACGAAAATACATTTTCTCAAGGCAATCCTCTTGAGATATTCCTTTGAGGAAATGAACGAATAATGAAACAAGAAAACTTTACTAATGTTGTTTTCTTTTTTGATGATATTCTAGTTGGGATTGTGTTCTATGAGAAATAAATGGAGTGCATAAGAAGTTTTATATAAGACATGCAGTTTTTGGAATTCACTGAATCTGTGAGTTACAGAAAAAGTATGATGGAATTGGCCGATACTTAATGAAAATACATAACTGAGGTATTTTAGCAAATTAGTTAATTAACTGTCTTAAACAAATTTATTTCCAACGATATTTCACTAATCACTACCTGTTTTATTCATTACAACACTTAGCAACTAACGTTTGATTTATTTCCACTATTTGAATTCCTTGTTTACTCGCTCGATTCAGTTTTGGAACTACCCACTTGGATCGGGAAGACAAACTTATGTCGGTGAAGGTCCTTTAGAGAATTCTTTAGTCGGTTCGGTAATAGAATTTTACCTGCGGTTTCTGAATGCATTCTTTTGAAGTGAGGCCATGTGTTTTTTCGATGAGTCAGTAAGCGAATCGGTCAGGGGTGGCTTCAGATTCGTTACAGTATTCAAAAACACTCCATTCTGAGACTTTCACTAAACAGTTTTCAAAAACTTTAAGACACACCCGAAGAATCCATTGTTTGGCAAAACATGTGTTGCGTTTTTGTAAAACTGTTTAGTGAAAATCTCACAATGAAGTGTTTCTTGAATACGTTATAGAAAATATTTAACTAACTCAACTGAATGTGAAAATTTTAATGGTTATAATTCGGAAATTTTTCATTTCAACAGAATCCGGATATTCCCAACCACTTCCTTCAAAAAAACCACTCATGACTTGCTCACACTCAATATCACAAAAAAACAAATTCATTACGTTTTTCTGTAGTGTTTATAGATTGATGCTTGAAGTGGAAAAAACGATTAATCGAATTAACAAAATAATTAAGAAAACGTCGTGATAAGTTCAGATTGCTGAAAAATATATTAGGAGTGAAAACTCTATTAATGTTTCATCAATGATTTCTGATATTATGATCGAGATAATCATAGCCTCGATTAGTGCATGTAAAAATTAATCAAAATCTGTCACGTCTATCAATTAGTATCCATTGAAATTTCATTTTAAAATGTTTCAGATTTACACCAAATATTTTACTGAGAAAATATTCCATTTTAACTTTCAGACAAACGTTTCATAAAATCAGTACTATTCAGGCAAAAAAAAAATTTGAACATCGGTATAATACAAGATCAAAAACCAATAAATTCTTTAAATGCTTTCAATTTACTTCAGTGTAACAGAAAATTTATTTTTTGCTAATTCATAATAAAACACTATCTCGTTGATACATTTCTTCACTTCAATTTAGTATTTTTTTTTATTGAACAATATCTATTAACATGTGACATAATCTCTATTTTCCAACTAACACTGTCAAACACTAATGTTCATACTTCGCAGACTGTCTTGAATTAGTATGCATTTAATACTTTATTTTTAACCATTATAGACATTCCTTCAATATTGTACAATTGTTAATAAGTTAGAATTATAAAATTTGAATCCAATTATGAATGTTTCAATGAAAATTCAATGAAATTCTTTTACGGAATCAGAAAACATGGATGGAGTTTTCGATTTGTTTTGAACTGAAAACATCGAGATCTCGAAATGTGTAGTCCATCAGTGATTCATGTCATAATTGATCATTAAAAAATTATAATTCATGAAAATTGGAATATTTTGAATATACTCTGCAGAATGGTAAATAAATATTTCACAATATGAAAAATCAGAATAGACAAAATTTTCAGAAGTGAAAAATGAGTTTCAGCTTCATTACGTTGTATGTACGTGAAAATCTCTGAATACATAGTTAAAACAGCAACTCACTGAAAGATGATTTCTCAAAAAGTTTTGTGTGGTTTTTCATAAAATTGGATTGTTGTCTCGGATTTTTTTGCAACCGAATGACGTAAAAAAATGTCATCTCTTTATGCAATAGTGATAAGTTTTTCTGAAAGATTTTCATATTTTTTTTTTATCAAAAAGTAGTGTCATTTATTTATTCATGCCATATAAATCAATATTACTGGAGTTTTTTCCCAACACCAAATCGTTATTTTTAGCACCTCGATACGTGTTTCGATCACAAAGTGATCATCTTCAAGAGAAAGATCAAACTGGAAACTTCCCTGAGCTAACGCTATTTATGCTATACAGGTATACCATACAGGTGAACCATACAGGTAAACCATACAGGTATACCACATATACAGATATATCACCCCTAAATTAATTGTGATGTATGATTTACCTGTAGGGTATACCTGTATAGCATAAATAACGTTACATTAAGTAACTTTCCAGTTTAATCTTCCTCTTGAAGATGATCAGTTGGTGATCGAAACACGTGTCGAGGTGTTAAAAATAATGATTAGTTGTTGAGAAAAAAACTCCAGTAATAGTCATTACTACACCAAAGGTTCACCAAAGTGTATAAGTGCCTTATGAATCAGTTGGTGCATACGGTTGAAGTTTTTTCATTCTTGTATTCTATTCCAAAATATCATTCTATATATGGAATCTTCATGAAAAATGAAAGCGTTCGCAATTTCTGAGTCATTTTGATCGATGATAATTAGCTCCAAGAAAGAGTACAATGTGGAAATAATTTTCTTAAACAGGGTTATTTGATACCTTTCGACAAACAAGTGTCAATTGAGTGTGACACTCACCATGGTAATTAGTTGAACAGATATTACTAAAATTATGAAATTATTTTCATATCACTGAATTTTGAAAAATCTTGTACTTCTTGGTGAAAAGTAGATTTCGGTATTTCAAGTGGAAACTGTATCCAGCGGTAATAAAATCGGACATAAACTCAAAATGTTTTCAATTTCGGTTATCACTTTCATAATATCATGGATATTAATAGTTTTGTCACCTTCGTGAAATGAATATTATAAATGTTATGAAGAGAGTTTAGATCTCAGGAAAATTGAAAAAAAAATTAAAATTGAAGACATGAATTTCAAAATATTTCTAGTTCATATCTGACAGTGTAAAAAGAACTATGATACATCCTTCACGAATTGAGTTATTTCAGTGAAATACTATCATCAAAAATATCAAAATCTTATATTGAATATATTAACAATTATATCAAGCAAATAAACCCTGAAATGAAATTACAGTGAAATAAAATACAAGTAAAAAATAAAACAATTAAACAAAAAAGAAATATTTAAGCGATTCAAAGCCAAATTACTTCACGATCGATTGTTAGTATCCACAATTGTCCTCAGGTGATGACTGGACTGATTCTTCGGAAACATGACTACTTATGAATCATTCGAGTACTTTCACTTATTTCCTCTTCCTTCTGTTCGCTTCACCGGTATAGCGAGAGATGACCGTTTGGCGGGAGTTGACCATTTTTTGCTTGAAAATGTGTTTCCATATTTTCCGTATCTCTACGCTAGTTTGGCTGGATACATTGTTGGACAACATGTATGCGGTTGCTTTGAATTTTCTGCTGAATCAGTGTTCCTTTTTGTGTATGACCTGATCTCAGCTTAGCACCACTTGATGTTATATTGGTGGGTCCAAAAATGCTTTGCTATTCCTGATTTGCTGGTTCTTGCTTCCAATGGCTTCATAGTTCCACCGATGTAGGATTTTCCGCACTCACAGGGTATCCGGTAAATGCAATTCTTGGAATCGCAGTCCGCGTTTGGTGGCCCGGTTTCGTGTGACTGCTACGAATAGTGTTTCCAGATCTGAAGCAGGTTCTGATGTTGAACTTGGACCTAATTTTTCTAATCCCTTCCGATAACCCTCTGATGTAGGAAAGTGCAAGCACTGGTTGTGACGGCTTCTCTTCATTGCGAGGCTCTTACTGTCTTTTAGTCAAAGTCTGTTTCACCATCGCTTTGAAGTAGCAATTTCATTGAAGATAATTTTTCATGTTGTCTAGTTCCTTCTCGAAACCCTCCTAAGCCAAGGTCTAATGGAGTCTTGATGATTCTTTCAGTCGAGAGATTGTGGTTGAAAAAAATCTGTTTTTCCGTTAATCTGCTGTCGCACCCCTACAAACGACAACCCTTAGAAGTCGGAACTTGTGCGAGCTCAGGATTAACGAGGTATGACCTTCTAACGTGTGATTCTTAACACGGGTTGGACGATCACGTCAGTTAATTCGAGTGATAAAGCACCCGCGTCGAACCGCCTGGCTACTGACCAATTCGTATATCAGATACTGTCCCGTGTGAGAAGGTTTTCAGTATACACGTTTAAGAATGGCAATTCGTTATAGATTTCCATAGCCATTGTGAAAGTGATGTATTTCAGAAAAGCACCTAGTTCAGTTTTCCTATGGTTCCATATTATAAAGGTGTCGTCAACCTATCTCAATCTGAATCGGAGTTCCTTGTGGGATTCTTCAGTTGCCAGATATATATTTTGGCTATAACTGGTGGAAGTTGCGATCCTATTGGCAGTCCCTCATCTTGTGTGAAGAATTTGTCCTTCAGTTGGAAATAACAGTTTCATACACAGCATCCTAGTAATTCCATAATTACTTCTATGGGTAAGTTCGTTCTATATTCCAGGTCCCTGTCTTCGGATAGCTTCTTCTTTATGATTTAGAGTGCTTCTTTGACAGGAACGTTGGTATAAAGGCTTTCCAGGTCGAAATTGATTAGTTGATCTTACTTTGCGACTTCGATCGCCCCTAGTAGTTCGACAGAATGCCTTGAACTCTAGGTATTTTGACATACTTCACGAACTAACGTTTCTATTTCATGTTTCCATTTTTATACTCATTACATATTCAGTTTCGCTCATTTTTTTTGTAAACCAAGTACTTCGAATATTTCGGTCCGGTGACTTTCAATATTTCCAATAACTATAATATCTCGTTTATTTTCATTTTATTTATTCTTTCACTTATTTCAAACACCTTTTTCGGATAATGGCGAGCGTTGCACACAAAATATGAAAGAGTTTTTTCACAAACCCTCCTCTGAAAGTCACTCTACATCACTGACATCACATACTCACTTTCAGTAAAATATGTAGCTTGCCATGACAGGGTACATATTTCACCTTAAACACATTTTTCGTCATAAATATAAAAGTGTTCTATTGAATTTTTATTTTGTTTTTCGTTTTCCATTCTCTTTTTAACAAAGTTAAATTCGAAGCAGAAAGCCCCGAGAAACAATTTCAAAGTCTTCATAGGGCTTGGACAGCCTTGAGACAACGTGAAAGCTTTTTGAATCGCTTGATGGAATATCGTTCGACGATGTCTTTGACTCCGTTCAGCTTCAACTAGTACGCTTCAAAGAATACAGGCTCCAGGAAGAGCAATTGAAACTTTACTGGTTCAACTGGCTGTGAAATGAGTCGAGATTAATTTGCCAATTTCAGTTCTTGTCTAGAACTCCCGAAGGAGCATCTTGAGACGGGGAGTGTTGAAGATCTCGAATCAAAGGAATCGCTGATGATTAGGATTCGATTGTTGACGATTAGTGATTGGGAATATTTCATAGAGGTTGAACGCATATCACGAAAAAGGATTTTTTTTTTGTCATTCAAAAAAAATCTGAAAGTTTTATTCGTCGGTTTTGAATTCATTTCAACCCTATTGCATATTTTCTTCAGAAGATATACTGAAAGTTATTGCTGTTTGTCCAAGCATCCGCTATCCAAAAACTTGCAAAGTGTATTTACGATTGAGCACAGTCAATATATGTTTCATCACAGAATTCATAAATTTTATGAAAATTTGTTCCCAGTTGAAGAAACTAGACATAATGCCAACAGAAACTATTCATTATTATTGTATAAAAATATAGTATGCCATTAGAACTCGTTGAGAAAGTTTTCTTAGCTTTACAAAAATATGTCGATCATGCAGATATATTTTCTCAGACACAAAATGACTAAACGGGAGTCTACGTTGGCATGACCAAAAAATAGGGGTTGACAATTCGTTAGCGGGGGTCCACGAAAATTTATCTGGTTTTGATGGTGAATAACTAAAATGTCGGCTTGAGCCAAGGTTAAGTAGCTCAGCGACTGTTACATGTAAAAACTTGCAGATTGAATATACATGATGGTGGTTAAACCCATGATAACATACGCATCTCTGGTCTGGTGGCCAAAAATGAAGCAGGCGAATGTTATCAACAAACTAGGCGAGGTGCAAAGACTTGCATGTTTGGGAAAGACGGGAGCAATGAGAACTACCCCAACAGCTGCATTGGAGACACTCCTGAATCTACCTCCTTTACACTTTGTGATAATGAGGGAGGCCAGGATGGGCCAATTCAGATTGGAAAACTCACCGGACTACAGAAGATCGGACCGAACAAAAATTTCGGACCATGTGGTGGAGCACATATTGAATATGTACACGGACCACATGACACCGAAGTATACATTCAACACAAACTTCACGGCCAAAATCATAAGCCATGAAGAGTCGAAGATCATTAGTCATCCCGAAAACATGTTTGGAAAACACACCTGGTATACAGATGTATCGAAAACCAAACATGGAACGGGAGCTGGAATATACCGAGCTGATACTAATTTGAACTACGGTTATCCGTTAAGACTATACACATCCGTCTTTTCAGGCGGAACTTTAATTTCTTCTGAAAACATTTTTTTTTTCAGTTCAAACACTATTTTACTAAAAGATGTGTGATTCCATATATTTTGACTCACTCAATGCGAATATATTGGAAATTGTTTCAAATGAAAATTATGAATGGTTTCACAATAAAATTGTTAGAATGAATACTCAATTTCCAATTCTCCACACTTCATATCAGAATATGAATCTGAATAATTGAATATCTTTTAACGACATGTTCAAAAACTGTTAGTGTGTACTTGGGGTTCAATGGAGTCGACGAAGTTCTTTTTGTCAGGTCCTGGTTGGCGAAGGTTCTACCGGTGAGAAAGCTTGAGAAAATGGTGGTCGGATGGACTGATTCTTGGCATAGTCATGTCGCTGGAATTGCAAAAGCCACTTCTCAAAAGTTTGAAACACTGTTCCGAACTAGACAACTTTTAATGCTTTATACTGCTCAGATCAGACCTTTTTGGAGTATTGTTGTCAGGTATGGAGCTGCTGGATCCCATCCAGAAGAAAACCATTCGCCTAATTGGAGACGCGAACATCATTTGCAACTTTGATAGTCTGCAACATCGAAGATAGGTTGGAGATTTGTCTCCTTTCTATAGATACTTCCACGGAAAGTGTTCAAGTGACTTGGTACATTTGATTCCACTAAAAGCGGTACATATCAGAAATACGCAGTGGACTGTGGTGGCTATTGATCGTTTTGAGGTTCAACTCAGTACATCTCGAACTTCACTGTTCAAGAACTCTTTCATTTGGAGAATTGCGTTCATGTGGAATAAAGTTTCTGAGAATGTTTTCCCAAATGGATTTAATCTCCAGTGATTCGAATCCAATACCTGCGGTGGTTCAAGCCGCAGGCTGAAAGAAAGATTTTCACTTGCTATCGTTCAACTTTTGTTAGGAATCACATGTTAAAAAGTAAGATCTCGTTAGTCCTCAGCTTGCACAAGTTTCGACTTCTGAGGGTGATCGTTCGTAGGGGTGCGACAGCTGGTTAACGAAAAAAAAAAGATATTTTGAACATTTTTTCAAACACAATATATTATTATTATACTATAGTTTAAATTGGATTGGACGTTTAAAAAAATGTATTGCAATTTACATATTTTGAATAGTCCACTTACATATTACTCTTTTCTAGCTCACGTCACTCCTACTTCCAGCAATCAAATTCAAGAGGGTTTCAATCTTGAAGTTGTTATCGAGTTACCAAGTTTATGCTAACTGCATTACACTGCTGGCATGACAAGGATATTTTGTATGCTAATAAATTCAACCTAGTTAAAATCTTAAAGCTCAGGAAAGCAAATTCAATTTGATTGGTACGAAATGGGCAGAGCTACTTGATACTTGGATTATAGAAATCTCCGACATCAGAGAATAATTACATTTCAAGTGTTGGATTTATGTCAAGAGCTGATGTGATGATACCGTTACCAACTACACCTAGGATTTGACATTCATAAACTATATTTTCAAAAATATCACGACTTGTTTCGCTATCACAGTAGTTTTTTCGTAGTAGATAACATATTACTGTGATAGCAAAACATGAAAATGAAGTTTGTGAAGATTGGGAGTAGTATGTGAAATTACTACGGATCTTCATCAAGTAACGGCCGGGTCAATCATAAAAAAAGGGTTTCACCTTGTTCTTCTTTTTATTAGATTTTCAGATTATACTGGCAATTCGACCGGCTTGGCATTCGTTGTGCAGCACATTTTTTTTTCTGTCAAATTTATGGTTTATAATTACTGATAATGACATGTGATGAAATGTACTTGCCGCTTGAATGCGATGGTGATAGGGTGTTCATTAAACATGCGACAAAAATTTAAGGGACTATTCCTTGGACTATTCTTAGGATATTTTGTTCCTTGATGATTTTTGATAGGGCGCTACGTTCCGAAGATACGGAGCGAAAAAGAATTTCGGAAATAACAATTTCATTAACAAAAATTACATGTAATGTCTCTTAATCTAAAATATTGTTGAAAATGACAAACCCCGCTTGGATGCAAGAATCCAATCTGCCCCTTAACGACTCCCGAACTTTTTCAAGAACACCAGGATCGTTTTTGATTGCGTTACACCCAGCAAATTGAATGTCTGCAGTCGTAGTAATCCAAATGTTGTTGATAGGTAGCAACGAAATTGTTAGATTTTTCGTTACTTGGTAGGTCCAACGTTGTACGCTAAACTTTCATTTCGGCTACGTTATTAATTTTAAAATTACCAAAATTGTTATTGTAGAAATTCTTCATTGCCCCGTATCTTTGAAATAAAGCGCCCTTCCAAAAATCATTAACGGACAAAATATCCTGAGAATAGTTCAAGGAATGGTCCCTTAATTTTTTGTCGCATGTTTATTTTAAACACCCTGTGATAATTCCTGAATTATTCATTTGGATTGTATGGTGGGAAGTGCAATTATAATGTGCATGGAATGATGAAGATGAGTAACATATTTCAATGAGCAACAATTAATATCATGTTTGTTTGAATAGAATATTTTATTCTATTCAAACATATTTTAAACATTAATAATATGATCCCAGTGAGCTCTCGTGGTAGATGGTTTTTGGTATACCTACAGTTTGTCGTTTCGAAACTGACGTTTCTATAATTTTTTTCTTTCGAGACGAAAAGTCCCAATTTGTTGTCATTCTATAAATTCAACATGAATACGTTTCATAAAGTACATACTGAATGTAATGGAAATTTCAAATATGGCGAAGAACTTGTTATTAACGTCAAAAAATATGTAAATTATATCACTCACATTGCAATATGAACATACAAATAACCAAGGATATTATCTGAAAAAACTACGGTGCGTCTTGAATCTACCAATTTCCTAAAACGAAACTAGCTATGAATTACTGAAACCACAGACCTTTATAATACATTAATGCAAAAATTATTGATTTCTGGAACATGAAACAAGCTTGTACTTGATCAAAGTATACAAATGTTTTCATAGCAACATAAAGAAATATAGCAGAATGGTATATGAATAAAATAGAATACAATACATAAATTTCTTAGATTTTTTGAATGTTGGGTTCTAGGAATGATGCTGATATTTAACATTACTCATAATTGGGAACTTCAACTATTTCAGTATCATTTTTTTTCGGGTTCGAAGGCCTTGGATTTTTGGAATTTCTTCCTGACGTTTCGCTTGCGCGAGTGGCTAGCTTCTTCAGAGGTTTATACAACCCGGATTGATACATAATAGTAGGCACTGAATTCTCAGGAATATTATTACATTAAAACGAAAACATTATTGTCAGGTTGTGATTCAACAGTGCGATGCAAATGTATGGAATGAATTCGATATTTGAAAAAATACGCGCCTTTTGAAAGAAATCCAAAAACATGTCAACTTTAATTTTTGACGATCCATCTCATAATATACATATAAGAGACGTTTTGTCACCGGTGTTGGCTTGATGACGTAATTGACAATTTTTTTAAACGCAAACAGAGGTCATGTGGCACCTCATTCAGAAGGTGCACTTATCATCCATTCAACGGTATGATTATTTCAAAATTTATTACACGGGGTAAACCAAATATTTTTATTCATTGAAATACAACAAAAGTACAATAAATGTTCAAACTGATGACCTTCAGTAATGATGCAATGTGACGTTTTCGAGAACTTCGGAGGCTGTTCGTGTAATATCCGTTTTGATGCGTTCCTTCAACTCCACTAAAACATGTGGTACATTTTGGTAAACTTTGCTCTTCAAGTATCCCCATGAAGAAAGTCCAATGGGATCAAATTCGGAGACCTTGGTGGGCATTTGATCAGTCCTCTTCTCCTTATCTACTCACCTCGAAAAACAATATTCAGGTTGGTTCGTAGCATAAATATTGCTTCATCTGAAAATAATACATTTTGTATGAAACTCCGATCTTCGTAACAGTTCTTGAACCAGATGAACTTTATACGGATGACACTTTTTCCACATCATTATTATCCGGTCCGACTTGCCTTGAGCTGGTATGGGGGTTTTCTTGAAACGCAAGCACCACGTCAAGTTTTTGGGCTTCTCAAATTGATTTTTCACTACTTTCAGTTAGAAAGGTCTTTAACATGGCCGTTTCTCGGAACTTTCTCTCAATTTTACTAATGGTTGATTGAGATACTGATTATCGGTTGGGGTATATTACTGAATAAATAAGGATATTCTGTCTGAGTCCCTACTTGAAAAATTTTTATAGAAATAATGTCAAACGCTTCGATGACATTTCACAATGACAATGACATCGACTGATTTCAAGTAGCTTGTAGAACTCTTATTAATCAATGCATTTATTTTTTGGAAA
Source organism: Leptinotarsa defecta (assembly GCA_015342085.1). Classification (NCBI taxonomy): domain Eukaryota; kingdom Metazoa; phylum Arthropoda; class Insecta; order Coleoptera; family Chrysomelidae; genus Leptinotarsa; species Leptinotarsa defecta. Next base: position 572 of record WOGO01001139.1, on the reverse strand, counting down.
CAACAAAGATAATAGAAGATACTACGATGTTTCATTCTCAGTGGCAGTTCTCAGCATAATTTAGTTTAACGAATAAGTATTTATTGTAATTATATTCTTCTGAATACATAATTTTGATTGATTTTGTATTAATACATATTGGAATAATTATACCGTTGAATAGAAGAAGAATGTCGGTTACGTCGTCATGCCAATACTGGTGAAGACACGTCTCTCATATGTATAAGGGCCGTCAAAAATCAAGGTTGAAATGTTTTTGGATGTTTTCAAAAGACGCCTGTTTTTTAAATATGAATTTATTTCATACATTGAAAAAATTTTTAAAATATGCTTTTCAGTTAACCAGATAGCGTACCCATACGAACGACAATCCTCAGAAATCGAAACTTGTGAGAGTTAAGGACTAACGAGGTCTTATCTTTTAACGTGTGATTTCTAAAACAGGTTGGACGAAAGCAAGTGAGAATCCGGCGTTCAGCCTGCGGCTTGAACCATCGGAGAAAAATGAGGTGATATTAGTATAAAGTCGGCAACTGAACCTCAAATAATATATAGTCTTCAAATTGGTAATT
>WOGO01001138.1:0-19274 GCA_015342085.1 Leptinotarsa defecta | reverse complement strand
TACCTTAACTTATTTTACTATGTCCATATTTTACATTATATTGTGATTTTTAACTTTCTGATTGTAATTCTCACAGTCACACACAAACTGGAAACAGTTCATGTGACTTCCTCGTTTATTAACTTAATTTATTTTTACTATAACTATATTTCATATTGTACCTAAAGTTAATAAATAATAATAATATTAATTTGCTGATAACTGGTCTTCCAAATACTTGATATATTTTGTGCAGATTTTAAAGACCACAATTAAATATAGTTTCAAAGTATCACTTTCCTTTCACATTTGTTACTGCTGAAACTGGAAAATGAAAATATGGAGTTTGAGTACGATTTTGAAGTTATATTGTATATTTGAACAATGTACACCTCATTCACTGGAAAATAGTTTTTTTCGATGAGTATTCATTGAACTGAATCAAATACTCATGGTAAGTATTGACATAATCAAAGAGAGGATATTTCTGTTAACAATAATCAAAAATACACTCAACCATTCATCAGCTTCTGTCTGCACCACTCTATTTCTTTCAAAAAATTTATCACAATGAATTTAATAATCTCAATACGATCCATTTAAGTACGTATGTTCAGAAAATTAACAATTTTCAATAACTGGTGAAGATAAATGATCATTATTTTCAGATAGAAAGGGATATATTGTGATTAAAAAAAAATGTATTGACATCCAAATATATCATGTAAGACGAAATAAAGAAAAATTTCGTGGAATAAAGTTGTAGTTGCAGTGAGAACTGATTATATTCCACGAAAATTTTCAAAAAATTTGACTGACACTTCCCTTTTCGCATACGAAAAAAAACATATTTATATTGATGATATTTCAAGGTTGATTTACATGTTACACCAAAAGACACCACCTCATACAAATGCTATTGTTCTTGAAATGTTTTTTTCCAAAATCAGCAGTGATGATTTTTCAATGGAAGATCTTTCAGATACTGCACAAAAAGAAAAATTTGCCAAAAATAGTTTCACCAAATATATTGCTTCAATAAAATTACTAGATATTAGGATCGCAAGAAGGTGATTATTGACAAAACATTGTGAACAATGAATGTTTGTGAAAGAAAGAATGAAAAACAAAAATACTCGTTTGATATTTCTTCGAACAACTTTTTTCAGTTGAAGGTCTGGTGTCAGTAAAAGTTATAAAAAACCATTATTTACCCCTACAGTACAGCCCTTTCATTCCACAGGTCGTGAATAGACTTTAATTTATTTTTCTTGTAATGGTCACAGTATTTTTCCCCTTCTTACGTTTCCAACTGCCTTCTGCACTGGTCTATAGACATACAATCTGAAACGTTTGATTTGAACTATTTTGTTTGGTTTCATTAAAATAAGTTTGAGATTTATTTTGATGAAAAGTATGCAAAACATGCTTGGTAAGTCCGAAAAAGATAAAATGTAACGCTTCATCCATTCTACATGATATGTTAAATAAAGGAACGAATAATAATTTTATTGGCTTTCCATTAGTTCGGACTTACATTCTCTAATATGATATAAATTGATTTGACATTCCTGAAAAAATGTATTAAAATTAAAAAGATTAGCTAAAAATTAATAATTATATTAAGCATAAACACTGAAATTACAATGAAATAAAATTCAAGCTACAATCAAAAAAATTGAACTATTAACGCGAGATAAAAATTAAAAATCTTTAACAAGAAATGGAAATCAAAAATTAAAATATTCCAAACCAATTCACTTCATGACGTTTCGATTGTTTGTATCCACAATCGTCTTCGGTTGATAACCCGAACATACTTTTCAGGGTTGTTTTTCCCACTGCATTCAGATTGCCCCAAATTTGAGCAAATAACATAACGGTACCGAAGTACATTGCTACCAAACTCTCCGCAAACCAAATACATCTTATTCACATTATACTCGTATATTTTTCAATTCTTTTTTTTTGTTTAGTATCAGTTACTTTCATTCTGAATATTTTATTTCTTTCTTTCAATTTTTTTTCTTTGGCATCTTCAAGGACGCTCTCCATTGACGTGGCTATCAAAATAATGTAATGTTGTTTTTTATCTATTTGAGTTCTACCGTCAGGACCTGTTTCTTTTGCTGGCAGTAGTAAAGTCTCTTGAATATGTCTTTAAAAACCTGTCTCATTGCTAGCATTAGACATCTCAACATCAGTGTTATTACCTGTCCCTGCACCTGATATAGGTGTCTCATCACCAGTTTAAGTGTCTCGTCAGCACGGGTATTAGATTTCTCGGCAAGCGGTGTCATTCGAAGTCTCAGCAGCAGTAGCATTTTCTTCATTGTCCACAAATACTGCTCGCTGAACAAGAGTATGAGTGGGAGCAAAGTTTTCCTCATTGAACTTGTTAGGCTCAAAAGGACAAATCCTATAAGCTCTGAATCCTGAAACAGCCTTTTCTAGAGTAGAAACTCTCAAGTGGGCTTTGCTGAAGATCGATGCAATGTCGTGAGGTGTTATATTCTGATAAAAAATCGTTTTCAGAAAGGAATTATACTCTCTATCGAAATCACTCTTCAGAGGTGCATAGAACGCTATATCTAGAGGTTGAAATTCGTGAGAAGAATTGAAAGGGAATGATACTATATGAATATGGACCACGTGAATAGCTATTAGTTGTTTTTGGTCGATAGAAAAACGGATTCCTGGCCTGATAAGGGCTTAGTATTATTTTTCGATTTCAATCTGTCACGTAGAGTAGATCTGGGTTTGCCGAAATCCACGGCTGCCTTTTTCTCTGAGGCTCCATTTCGAACGAACCATCTGAAAGTCACAAAAGAGTCTAGTTTGGTATTCTCTGTAATCCAATTGTATGATGGACAATACCGCCACATAACGATATTGCTCTACATAACAGTTTTGAAATTACCCTATTGCGAAAACATGGTGGATAGTAGTTACAACTGACATACGAACGAACAGAAACTGTAGTAATTTAACAGATACCTTTTACAAAACATACTCCGTCAAAGCTCATATCAACCAAACTTACAAACAGTTCTGTTCTCAACTTACTACGAGTTGAAGAAGTGGTGAAAATAACAACACTCTTGAAATTCATATATCCACAAGTTACACACCATCTGAACGCAATAGATCAAATGACGATACTACCCGAAGCTTCCCAAGTCGGCCGCTACGGCACAGCGCTACAGACTTGCCTAAAACACATAATTTGGAACCAAAAGCAGCGAGTGGCGGTATTGTCCTCAGTGGCGTATTTTTATCACCCTCCCTTAATGGCAATTCGATAGATTAGTTTCACCTAATGAAAATTTGTTAGATGTAAACAGTGTTTTCATAACACTTCACTGTGAGATTTTTGTTGAACAGTTTACAAAATTGCAAACAACCGCAACACGCGTTTTGCTACACAGGAAAACTTTTGAGTGAAATTCCACCCTACAAACAGGTCCACGGTTTTTTAAAGGAAAATCGACTCCACTTTCCTTAGAGTAGATGGTAGTGCTTTTTTTCCTCTAGCTTAGTGTTGATAATATTGATAGATTCAGAGTGAAAATGCTTACTCTTAATAAAGTTTCAATTTTGAATCAAGCTAGTATTTATGTTAAAACAGTTGAGCTCGAATTCAACTGAATCAAGTTGAAGTTTGAAATTGCATCTTGCTAGAGTTCAGTTTCAAATTCAGTTAGAGTAGAGCATTCACTATTAATTGTTCTAAATTAAATACAGCTGAAGTTTGAAAATAACTCTAGCTAGATTTTCTACTACACTTTTGTTAAGTCTTTGATAACATCGAACGTCCTTTAGATCAAACAGAATGAATTCAAACAGTGCGTGGCATAAAACTTTTGGATATTATGAGCCTGTCTTTCAAAGGTCTCCGTAAGTTGATTTCTACTTCTTGATTTGAGGCATTATGAATAATAATGCTGAAATGGCCATCACTGTCTAGTTCTACATTGACGAAAGGATAGTCAAGTATATATTTTGAATCATTAAAACATTTCAGTATCACTTTTTTCAATAAATACTTCAGTTTGAGGAATTGGTACACAAGTTCTATATATTTTGAAAATTTTCTCAATATCCACAGCGAAAATGCTCTTAAAATCTTTAACTTCATATGTCAATGTAGAGTCTACATCAATATGAAATAAAAAAAATAATAACACATAAGTTACTGAATTATAGTGATTTGAATGACTCGAGTTGAAATTGATCACTAAATACTCGCTAGGACAACAAGAGTTTTCTTGGGGTTCTTGTTGAATACTCTTCGTGAGCAAAAGAATAGCAAAATCAATACTCCTGATGGCTCTGGATTGAATGATTCCATACAGTTCATCTCGTCTTGTGTTTGTAAATTGCTGGAAAAATCATCACTTGTTTACTTTGTAGTAAATGTCCAAGAGGGAGCGAAAACTTATGTGAATTTCTGGAACTTCATCTAGCGTTTCCTGATATGACTAATAACCAGTCCGTGAAAAGGTTATTGTTAAATCATCTGAAAATGGAATTTTTTTCAGGTGACTATCGACTGTATTGTCAAACATGTGCCAAATTAACTGACTGTTATACAAAAACAAGTATAGCTGAGGCACCAGTCTATCTAATAATAACACTGATGATCTTTAAACAAGACTCAACCTCTGACAGAAGCAAGAAACCTTTTAGAAAGTTCAAAATAGATAAACATTTCAATCTAGCAGAACACTGTTATAATATTCATGCACACATTGTTCAGGAGACACCCTACAATTTATTTTATGAGAGTGATGATGATATGGTGTTGCAGGTTTTTCCGGGTTTTCCTGCAGCTGAAAGAGCAAATGCGCCACTGAAATCAATGAAGTTGCCCCGGAGCGCCAAATAATTTTTATTGTTGTTTTTATTTTTATCGTTGTTTTATAATTTCACAAATGAATTTTTTAACTTATTACAAAAATTCACAGTACTTCTACTCTAAACATCCACCCTGAAATTTTGACACTGAGGCGATTTTTTTTGTGTATACGTTAACGTTTTCATACTGCAGTAAGAAAACGCTTGAGAAAGCTATTATATAGCGAAACATATATTGCGGTTATTTGCGGTCTTGTAAACTGTCTAGTGAAAACCTCAGAATAAAGTGTTTCTCGAATACGTTATGAATTTTCATCTAGAATCGGCCAATCCCATCACATATAAAAACAATGTTGATTTGATATTTGAACGAAACAATGCCTGATTTACTTCAATCAATCAGTTTATTTTCCTTGTGACATTACATGTATTGGAATAGTAAGTTTTTGTTGAATACCAATTTAGGAAATTGTAAACAGTTCAGCGATAGTTATAAAAACATACAATAAAATGTTCAATAAAATACAAATATATATGTTTCATAAGTTATCAAATAAAAAAAATTCATTGATATTATAAAATGATGTATCACTTGAAAATAATTTAACTCTTCTTCTGAAGAGTAGTACGGAGTCACGAGACCTTATTTCCTTTGGTTGAATAGTACTCTTTTGTCTCGTATCATGTTTATGTATATCCAAATTGTGCTGAAATTCATGTGTGTTCTGGAAAACGTATGAACATAATCCATATATGTATAAAAAAGTACCTCTCACTATATTGAAACTTTCATAAATATTTTTGCATGAACAAATCCGCGTATTTTCGAAAATACACCTAAGAGTTCGTTTTTGAATGGTAAAAATATCGCATGCATGAGTTTAATTGCCCCAGAAACAAATGCCTTATTTTAGCTGGGATTCAATTTGGGCATAGTACAAATTTAGGACCTGATACGCATCAGTACGAAGGTTGGCAAACATATATTTCATTGAACTCAATTTTATAATCAATTATTCACATTGAGATATCCAGTTTAAGAATTCATCTAGATGTATTCCCAAAATTTTTGCCGGTTCGTGAGAATTAGTCAGAACTGTGTCTTCTGTGAGAAGCTGCAGATTTTCCATATTTTGCATCTGTCATGATTACTTTCAGTTCAACATATAGTATACTTCCAGTGGTGACACAATAATCCAACTCATTGGTACAGATATTAGTAGAAAAATAAGTATTTATATACACACAAACTGCTTCTTATGAAGTTTTCAATAGTCATATAGAATACATTTACCTCAATATTAAAACTGAAAACTAACAATGAAACGACGTTATTTACAACCTCCATTTTAACTTAAGTGAATTAGAGTATTGAACAGAACGCATCCAATCTCTCAATTTCATTCACGACGAGCCTGAAACAGAAAAGAAACTCGTCACAAAGTGAGTAAACAAGTCGATAAAAAATTGAATTTAAGAAAAAGGAAGAAAAGAAAATGGAAAATAAAGTGTTTCACCATCATGGGGATGCCAAAAATCTTTGACGGAATACGAATAAAATTTATCGTGTGCAGTTCACCTGCGAGAAACTTCCAGTGTATGAGAAAATTGAATTGATGTGCTCTTATCAGATTTTCCAGAATTCATTGGATTTAGTGGAGGTTATTACATGGTAGAGGGTGAATTGTTTGTTCTGCTAACATTTCAGAGTAGTAGTCATAAGAAAAGTGTGCAAAATCGAATACTTGTCTACACATTAGAATACATTTGAACCTGTGTCAAAGTAAAAGTGTTCATATGAATCGAAAATTTCTGTGAGTTGTATTCCATCAGCTCAGCAATATTGCATCAAATTTCAGATTCTATCAGTCCATTTGATAGGACGTTAGCCTGGTGGGTTGACGTTGGTGGTCAGCTCCACTCAGTCAATCGACCGCTGTACGAACCGGTGGTTCGAACCACAAGGCCGGACGATCGATTTTCACTTCTCACCGTCCAACCTCTGTTAGGAATGACACTTTAAGACCTCTTTAATCCTTAGCTCGCACAAGTTTCGACTTTTGAGAGATGTCGTTCGTAGCTGATTAACGGAAAAACAGATTTCAGTTTAGAGTTATCACATATAGATATAGACAGATAAAATGAAATTGGGTATTTTTCCGTGAAGAGATTCATTAGAGAAATAATGGTTTACCAGTACTGCATGTAACGTATTGTAAGAGCACCGCCATATCTCCGCTTAATAAAGGTTTTATAAAAGTGCTATATGAATATAATGAACGAAAGACTTGGCTTTCTTTACGAAAACCATATAAATAATAATTAAGAAGTAACACTGGAACCTCTGGTATAGAGTCCCAAACAAGCACAATCCATTAACCGAGGTGGCGTCATCAAGAGATAATGAAAAGTATTCTTAAATCTAAACTATCTATTTATATCTAACAGGATATACTTTCACTTTCCAATCACTTTGGATAAACATTTTCGGAAAGTTCCAGCAAATTTCAACAGAGCGATTCATGTTAAGAAATACAATGAGCTGTGTGAGCCTTCGTCAGTGTTAATAGTTCACATGCTACTCTTTGCTATTTCCAGACTTTCCAGACTAGTTTCATGTACCGATCCCAACAATTTTGAACAGTTTCCATTCATTTTATGGCCTTTCTCCGGAGTCTTTCAAGCGGACATGTGCTGCATATTCTTTGAGACAAGTTTCAATGGCTCGCCTAGTCTGACCAATATTTTTTTAATAGTGCTCACAGCTAATGAAATATATGTTTCCGTCTTTTCATTTTGCAACAACTTGTCTTCAGGATTACTTAATATTTATTGAAGTGAATAAAAAGTTTTGAAGGTTACTTTCGCGTTGAACTTTTGGAAAATACGATCTTATTCGTTAGTGTATCGTCAGGAAACGTGGATTGATAGAAAATTTTCGTGAATCTTCGATTTTCAGGAAGACATGCTTTCAGAGTTTATTGTCCATCCGTATTTTCTAAAAGTTGGACGTATGAGTGGCCTTCAAATCTTCTTGCTCACTCCAAAAATGTTAGGTAACCCCAAAGACCAGTTATTGGAAATGAACATCGAGGATGTATGAAACGAAATGTGAGGACTGCGACAAAATATACTGGTCAGGCGAGGTGAGACATTAAAACTCGTTTCAAAGAAGAGGTAGTACATATCATATTTTGCAGACCAGAAAAATCTAGTGTCGCTGAAAACGCCTTGGGAAACGGTCATGGAATAAGTGAAAGCTGTCTGAAATTGTTGTGTTCGGTACATAATACTAGATTTTTAGATACTTTCGAGAGTATGGAAAAAGTGTGGCACGAGAAAAGTGACAAAGGTCTCATTCTATAAAGCCGCTTGTATTCCTTTTCATAAATCGCCTTGTTAAAATTTGCGGAAACTTTCATGAGATAATTTCCCAAAAATTTCTCAGAAAGAGAAAGTATACCCTATTAGATGAAAAAAGGGAGTTTTAGAGTTAGGAATCAATTTCCTTCGTCTCCTGAAGAAGTCAAATTGGTTTTTGCGCGTCGAGAAGAGTATGACATTTTGGTGATTGGGGAAAGTGTTCGTTTTGGAAAATCATTTCGATGTAGGTGAAATTATTTATAAATTCATAACATGTAGGAACAAATGTTTTGTTGGCACTTGTAGAGAATATAGCAAAATTCATTTAGTGGCATTCAACTCTAACCACTGAATATAATGACGTAAAATTCATACATTGATTTATGAAAACCTCAATTTTTCATATAAGGTGAAATATAAAACCAAGTAGTTCGTTATGCTGTGAAAACAATCTGCAGTTGCTATCTGCTATCATATTATAAAAATAACGTTTTTGAAGTCCCTTTAAATACCCTTCAATCTATTAGATTTCATAATCCAAATTCGGCCCTGTACAAAAAAATATGTTTTCCATTATTCAGTTGTCGCTCCCTACGTAACGACCTTCCAAAAGGGTTGTGCTAAGGATTAACGAGGTCTCATCTTCGAACGTGCGATTCCTAGCCTGTATGTGTGTTGTATGACAAGCGAATGAAAATGGCCGATGTTGTATTCATTCGATACACAGCGAAAAGCTTTTCCCACATTGGTTTTCTGTAATAAAAATCTTTATTTTGTTTATTTCGGTGTGAAACATTCAATTCAGCGGAGCAGATACAAAAAACCTAGAGTGAGTTCTGGTGGATAACAGTAGAGGTTAAAGCCTCGATGAGATATGGAATAGTATCAAGGAATTATCTGTAAACATATTTCGAAAGAAAAAGAACGTTCATATATTCACAACTGAAGTTGTTTCAGTCGTGAAGTTCAGCGTTGATTCTGATCCTGTACAATATTAGATACGCAGCTATATATAGAAAAACGCTTTATGGCAATTCTCCATAGATATATCGCCTTCTTTTCGTAGAACTCTATTCATATTTTAACGACATCAGTTAGGATCTGTTTTTAGTGTTACTCAACAAAAAAAATTGTCGACGGAAATATGATGAGAAAAAATGTCAAAATGTAGAGAGGCCGATATTTTCACATTCATTTATCAAAGTCAGTCCCAAATGTATAAGGTGCAAGTGTTTATAAATATTTACGCTGTCAGTGATAAAGGGAAAGGATAGGTCGTAAATTTCGAAGTCACTCAAATATCGAAAAAGATTAATAGAGGAGATGACCATGCATAAGTTTTCGCTGCTTGGTCCGTCGACCATTGTTATCGACATGATTGACGAGTTTCTATATTTTCAATTTGTATCAAAATTATATATACCGTATATATTGCGTTATATTTTTCGATAATTGAACGTCAACTCTAATCGAATTATTCAAACATACAGCTTCAAGAAGAATATGTTAATCAATCTAATAATTAGTATCTGAAGCCCATTAATTATATTTATTTGTTATCAACAATGCTATCTATTAGTATATCCATCACTCTATCGAATTCTAAATGAGAGTTTAAGGTGTCTGTTCTTTTGAAATTATTAACTTCCTTGCGTAACTAACATGATTAGATTAATACGCCAGGAAGAATTAGCCAATAAAAACTGTGAAAAGCATGAAACATCGTTTTATCTTTGGCAGTTGAGTTCGTGTAGGTCTGCAATAAAAACAAAAAGAAGATTATCGCAAATTCCTCACCAGGACAAATAGTAATTATATTCAGCAACCTCCGTCCTGTTTAGGCACCAATATTCATGAAAATTTGGTTTTACTCACCAGCTACATCTGAGTTGATTCATTTGCTTTGACCATGTGGGTGGATGCCGCCCCTTCTCGTGGGTGGAAAAATGGTTTTTCAGAAATGAATCCGGGAACTAATAAATTAATTCTGAGTTATATTTGTTCTATGAAAATCTTCCTGAAAGTCATTACTTTTCTAATAAAGTGCCACCAATAAACCTACTTTTTCGAACAGTTTTTCAGAAACAACCCAAATAGTATTTCTTCAAAAAAAAAGTGTTTCAGTGGAAATATCTGATATAATAACAAAAAAACGGTATTACACAATGGAAGTTCGAACTAGTGAAATTCGCCATGAAACATTGTCAATCACTTTCAAACATTATTGAAAGTCCTTGAAAAGTACCTCAAATTTCATTTTTCATGAAAGTCTATAGCATACCAAGTGAGCGAGTTTTTACGAATATAAAGTGATCTCTACTTTTCACAGCGACGAAATAATCATCTCTAATTACCACCCTAATTGTAAATAATCATTAACTTTCTTCAACTCACTTTATTAGTGTACTTTCATTATGCTGGAAAAATTTGTCCGGTTGAAAATGCTCAGTTGTGGAAAACATTGAGCTCAAGTTAAAAAAACATGTTTTTGATTTTACATACAATTGACTATTTTCAAATAACTCAAAAACTATTGGTGATGCGCAGAGTAGAGCTATATAATATTGATTCATTGAAGATTTATTTTTGAGTATTTTACAGAGTAGGTATTTTTTCAATTAATAAAATTTCCTTTCTCATATTCAGATTTCTTTCTGAATTAAGCAGTTTCAACTAGTCAAACTTCTAGAGCATTTTACATGAATGAATGAAAGTAGTGATGATTCTTATGTATAAGAGTGGGAATTGGTGGTTATTTTCCCTTATTGCCACTGGAAAACCTATTGTGAGAAACATTATTTTGGAATGTTTTTTCGAGCACTTCAAATGAGTTCTCCGAAAATTGTATTGTTTTTTGGTTACTCCACTTTGAGACTCTTGATTTCGGCTTTAGACAAATAAGAATCAACTCTCAACAAGCAATCACTTATTTTGCATGAAATATCAGACACCATGAATCTCCTAGTCTCTTGTGTTTTGTTTTCAAAAGATATTAGGTTGTTTCAAAAGTTTCGTCCATTTCAATGTCATGTGTTTTTGTAGCTCCATATCTCAATGCATTTTCACTATACTGTTTCGTGGTGTACACTGATCGAAAGAGAATTTGGAGAATTTTTAAAATTTTGATTTTTGCAGCTCTTCACTTCATCATTAAACGGTTCTTGGTCATTTTTTCTCTAAGGATTCAAATTGAACCAAAGCGCTGTCGAGACAGACAAACAAAATTAACCAGGCAGTTGGCAATGATACGTAGTCTTAGTGAACACACTGTTCGAGGTTGGTTTGCCTCGAAATGGACCCTTGTGGAGACTGACCACGCACAAATGGTGCGTGGGATGGCAGAAGAACTGGACGTCAGCCTTTCGGTTTTTGATGGTTTGAAACGTATTGGAAAGATCGAAATGCTCGAAAAGTGGGTGCCACATGATTTAAATGATCGACAGTAATTGTCACGTTTCGAAGTCTGTTCATCTTTGCCTTTGCGCAACCAAAACGATCCCTTTTTGAATCGAATCGCCGAGTGTACAGGAGACGTACATAATAGTGGTTGGACACCAATGAGCTACTTAGGTACTTAACAAAAGCGGAAATCCCCAAAACAAACATTTTTACTATATGGTGGTCAGCGGCTGGTGTGATTCACCGAGCCAAATCATGACAACAGAGAGCTTCATTGTGAGGAAAACCATGAAATGTACTGCCGCAGCAGCCGGTACTGATAAAAAGAATGGGGGCGATACTTCTCCAATAACGCCCGTCTGCACGTTTCACTAATAACTATCCGAAAAATTGAGTGTAGAACTTTTGTCCCACTCCCAATTTTTCCCAGACCTTTCGCCAACCAACTACTATCTTTTCCAGCACTTCAATAACGTTCGCAGTGGTAGAACTTTCACCAATCAGAACTAGGCAGAAAGCTGAAATCCGGTTGGTCATTCAGTGAATTTTTTAAATGTTCAAGTCAATTATTGTTTTGAAATAATTCAGCTTCAAACCTTTATTTTACATGTGCAAATTTTCGAAATCTCCGTTGAAGATTTTTTTTATTTACATAGTTCATATGATTATCCTAGATGCGGTTCTACCGGTTTGACCAATATATACCTCAGGACAAGTTCCACAATTCAATTTATATATGTTCTCCCGATTTCTCGAATTTGGATGTTTTGTCTTCATTATTGGGAAAGGAAAATTAGTTCTCACAAGTGATTACGTGATGTATATAAAAGTGAAGAAATAATTTTCAGTATGTTATTATTCACTACGAAAAAGCAAGTGTCATCACCACCATCGTTTTTACTTGATTTTGAGAAACTACCTAAATTCCCACCAAGCTGAAAATCAGTGAGATTGTTTAAAAAATGAGTTTTTCGCGATTTTCAGCAAAACATTTTCAAACATGAAATAGGCCAGTAGGCCTATTTCACGGGTCAGTTATGATCCTGTTCAATTTGAAACTATTGCAAAATAATGGATATTAGCAGGGATTGAAGAGATGAAAGCAATTTAAGTTAAAAAAGGTTGAGAAATTTAATCGTCCAAGTGATTTTCAAATTATTCTTCTTGTTCGTCTTGTTCTTGTTCGTCTTGTTCTTCTTCTTATTCTTGTTCTTGTTCTTCTTCTTATTCTTGTTCTTCTTGTTGTTCTCCATCTTCATCATGAGTACATGTAAACTGCGTTAAAAGCGATGTATCGCATGTCGCCTCGTTGGAATCAAACGAATCCTCCACTGTTGGTGATTCAATATTAGAGCACGACCGGCCTTAACAATGTGTACATGCCAAAGAACAAAACAGTCCGGCTTTTTTGCAACCATATTCAGCACTGCATCCCTTTTTGCAGCTGCTTTTCCGGCACAAGTAGAAGTAAAGTTTGGACTGGTTCTAATGAATTGTTGACCAACTTCCAACCCCAATCTGTAGGGTCTAGCTGATAACCAAGCCACACTTGAACTTGGTAATATACCCGAAAAAGATGTTGATGAGCAGCTACGCACACAATTGAACAGGGGACAGATGTTGTCTCAAGGTTACAATGGCGTATAAATTAAGGGACTGGCTTTCATTTTACCTATTATTCTTATAGTTATAGTTTATGTTTATTTTGTATTATAAGGGTAAGTTACAATGACCGATAGAAAAATATCTTAACATATATTACAACTACAGAGATGTATATACGTGGCGTACTCATGCATATGATGATTACAACTTTTACAACTTTTTGAATCGTTATATCTCAAAAACGGTGGTTTGTAGGAAAAAAGTATCGATATACTTTTTGTAGCTAATTTTATGGTCTATAATTTTTGTCTGAAGTATTTTTATGATAAAACCAACCGTTTTTTTGAAAATCGCGAAAAAATTCATTTTTTTGACCTATGATCTTCAATATTTTTTTTTACATTCAGGGGAAAGATGGAGAACTTTCAAATTTCATTTTTAATCGTATCATAAACAATCTTACTGATTTTCAGCTTGGTGGGAATTTAGGTAGCTTTACTCTCATTTTTGGTCCAATTTGACCGGACTAACCAACAAAAAAGAAAATATAAAACGGAGTACTATAATACATGTAGTTTTCACCTATTCCTAATATCGCTGTTTAGAAGTCCTCTGCTTAAAATAATAAAAATTTCGGAAATTATCTTAGTTGTTAAGTTAAAGGCAGTTAATTATAGTTTTATAATAGTTAAAGTGTACATGAGCGATATTTTCGGATGGAACACGCTAATCTAATGTACTATTAAAATTTTTATTCGGTATACTTATATACTTATTGATATTATTCTGTGAAAAAAATAAAATTCCTCATTCATTTTGAAAATTCAGTTGTTTATAGATTTTTTTATATATACATGTAATAGCACTAGTTTCTACACTTTCAAATTTTTTTTCGAACTTCAGAAACATATCTACAATGAAACGTCATTGTAACACCCAAAGTTTTGAGTATTTTTGTAATTTCATGCAAAATGGACACAAACAATATTCACCAATAATTGAAGAATGAATTCATTCCACTAATGCATGAAGCTTTCAACCTTCGAAAAACAAAAGACTATCAATATTACTGAGCCTTCCAACAGAATGTGAACAATACATCGCTTCAGGTCGGATGAAAACGAATGATGTGTTCAAAAGATTACTTCCCTTTTGTATCACTCCCAAATTATTTCCAACTTTCGTGACACAATACATACCATTATCGTTATTTCATTTTCAGAGTACAAATGGAAATGAATAAAATGTGATGATTTACGTCTGAATCTTATTTTTCAGTTTCATAGAACTACATTAAAATAACTCACAAGTTCCTGAGTTCTCTTTCAAATTTTCAGTGAAATCCAATTTAATAAATTGAATATTCATAAACTTTTTTCAATTTCTCTATTCTTTGACATTCATCATTTCGTAAATATCCTCTCTCTGAAGCGAATCAGATTATCGCGAAGCTCAATGAAATATTTTTTGTTTACAAATGATCTAAAAATGTTTGACTGACGAAATGTTTTATAAAGCGACGGCACATCAAATAATATTCAATCGTTTTCAGAAATGATGGTGATGATGAATTTCGGTTATAAAATGTAAATATCTTGATCATAATATAAGTGTTTCAAAATAGCATGGATTCAACGTATTACATAATATAAACGTTTAGATAGTAGACACATCGAAAATTAGTTTCTCCTTGATCGGCTTGCATCAGTGCTGTATAGTTTTTTCTGCGGGATTGAGTTCAAAAAGATTTTCATGAAGTCCAAATTTGAAATAAATAACAGTCTAAACATTATATCATTTTTGAAATCCTGTCAACATCGCCTTTTATCTAAATCGTAATGGATGCGATTGGAAATTATTACCGAGGCACATTTTCATTATACTTATATGAAAAATACGTTTCTGTCTTCTATTTTTTTCACTTTCTCGATAATTGAATGTTAATTCATCTGAGATGGAGTGTAAAAAACAATTAATGAAAAAAACGTACAAAAAAAAAATGATAGCGTGAACAGTTCAGAATCTTTAGTAGTACAGAGTTCAGAGTAGTACAATGTCTCTAGACCCTCTTTCCTTAGATTCCTTTTCGTGTGAAACGATGTCTCGGTTTGATAGAATAAATCTACTTAGTGGAGTAGTTTAGTTTTGAAATTAGAAATATTCGGAACGACTAATGTGTGAATTGTTCTTCGTTCAAATAAGCTTTCTTCAACACTGCTTCTCCTAAAACTCCTTGATCCCTTCCTACTTTGCCATAATAGTTTCCCTGAAGCAGTTTGGATCCAACAGCAAAAAACGAGAAAGGGGTAAGTCTCAATCCTGGGTTTATTTAATCATCACTGAGTTATTATTTAATGTATTCTGTGTTTTGATGTTATCATATTCATTACAGAACATAGACTGAATTGATAGCTCGAAATAGAAGACTGAAACATGTTTTGTTTATGTATGCTTTGTAAAATCGTTTGAGTTCATGTTCTTTCTGGTTTTTCAGTATTCGATATGAAAATTATTATAATATTAAAATTATCATTCAGAAAATCATCTTAGTGTGTATTGTGAGTGTGTATTTTCATGGAAACACCCTGTATCTTCCGTAATAATCGAGGTATAATAATGAAACTCTAAGGACTAATGGAAATACTCAAAATGCAGCTACCACCTGAATGAGGTTGACCAAAGGGAAATACACTGCTCGTCACTCGCGATGGAACAACCCATTTTTACGGTAAAATATACTTGGGGACAAAATAAGCTTGAAATTTTTTCAGAATCGTGATCCCGACTACCGATTTATTACAAATACACTTTTTCTTGAAAAATCCGAATTTGTCTCACTTTTCACCCCCGTATCTTCCGTAATAATCGAGGTAGTATGATGAGGTTGGCTAAAGTGTAATACACTGCACGCCACTCGCGATGGAAGAACTCATTTTTACGGTAAAACATACTTGGGGGCAACTTAGTTCGCTACCAATACCTAAACCCCTTCATTCCATCTGGAGAGTACTCTCAGGTATCAAAGATGTAGACATTCTCACGGATTCGTTTGACTGTGGGATGCTATGATCCATTTTGAGTCTTTCTGAGGAAAATGTCACAGTACCATATTTTCAGATTATCGAGATAGTGTGGAGCAGTGTATGAAAAATTATACGATGGCGGAATACAATATAACTGAGAAACACCGTTCGTAAAACTAATTCGGGGTGTCAAACATCCAAATTCTATCCCAATCACAAGTGAGAGCTATCCGATTGATGAGCACATACTGCAAGAAATTTTAAAAAATCACATCTCAAAAACTGTACATTTTTAGCTTTGGCTGTGGTCACTTTCAATCAGCACATCAAGAACTACAACATATAAAAATTTCGACAAAATTCACGGCAAGCCATTTCTCATAAGAAATATGCGGGTCCTTTATTTTGAGGAAACATTTTGCCATCCGAAACAAAATTGATCTCCATGCTCATTGCAACACCGAAACAACAGTTAATTTTCAAAGAAAAAATGGCACACGGTAAACAGGTGAAAAAATCTACTTCAATAGTTACGGAAGATACGGAAGTGTTTCCATGAATGAGTCAAATTCGGATTTTTCAGGATTGAATTTTTTTCAGGGAAAAAGTGTATTCGTAATGAGTTGGTAATCTTGATTACAAATCTGAAGGAATTTTTTGCCTATTTTGCCCCCTAGTATGTTTTACCGTGAAAATGGGTTGTTCAATCGCGAGTGGCGGGCAATGTATATCACTTTGGCCAACCCCATTCATGTGATAGGTGCATTTTGAGATTTTGCATCAGTCCTGAGAGTTTTGTCTATCTACTTCAATTATTACGGAAGATATGGAGGTGTTTCCATGAGAAGTGAGACAAATTCGGATTTTTCAGGGCTGAAATTTCTTCAGGGAAAAAGTGTATTTATAGTGATTCGGTAGTTCTGATCACGAATCCGAATCAATTTTGACCCTATTTTGCCCCCCTAGTATCTTTTACCATGAAAATGGGTTATAGCGTCACGAGTGGCGGGCAGAGTATATCATTTTGGCTAACCCCATTCAGGTGAAACGTACATTTTGAGTATTGCCATCAGTCCTGAGAGTCTATTCATTCTACCTCGATTATTAAAGAAGATACGGAGGTGTTTCCATGAGAAGTGAGACACTGTATACTAACGAATGTTCAATATTATTTTTCAAGTTTATATTCAACAATATACTCAGTGCAATTATAACACAAGATTCAGAAATATCAAATACCCAATTTACAGACTCAATGTGAGAGAAAACCCCGTTTTTATGTCTATAGAACTGCTGAACAAACTGCTTGACCGAATAATATCAATTAGTATTCTAAATAGATTCAGAAAAAGAATGGAGAGTTTGCTCATGAATATTGAACCCAACAACCTAATTGACAATATGTACGTATAGGTGCTAGGAATCGCACGTTGAATCCAAAGAAATCCGTACTCAACTCACGAAAGTTTCAATTTTTGAGAGTTGTCGTGCGAAGGGAGGTGACAGCTAGTAAACGGAAAAATAGATTCTCAACAGAAGTGTTATGTCATTTCATTATATGTTATCTGTATGATTTTTTTATTTTGCATCGTTAATGCCTTTGAAACAAAGATTATCATCATTATTATTAGACATTTATTTGTTTCTAATTTTTTATATAATTGTATCCTGTTGATTTTTTTCATTTAAAAATATTCATAATACTCATATAGCATCGAGTGGTTCATTTATGTTCGTCATTCTGTAGTATTTTTGCAGTAACATTTTTAAATGAAGATTTTTTTCACAATTCGTCAAATCTATCATTAACATATCCTGTGGTCAATCTAGCGTCAATCCTTCGTACATAATTTGTTTGAACTTTTACTATTACCAGAAATAATAAAAAAGAATCCGTCCATCCCGCGTATTCATTCTATCCATTCAATATGGTAAACACCGTAACCAAATGACGTAAGAAATCGTTTTTCGAATACCAGCTAAATTTGTCACCAAGTTCTAATTGATGTTACTTGAGTTTGATAAATGATCTAGTTCTGATAACTTCATATGAATATTAAAACAAAGCAATTTCCATTTAGATTGTGTCCTGGGTATAGTAGGCGTTGAAGATTAATTTGAATACGATTTCAGGGGTTTCACCGGCAAAAAGTCTGTAAATACATTACAGGTAAAGGGTAGCGGTTTTTCAGCAGTGAATACTGAAAGCATTCGGGTAATCGATAATATATGCAGCAATTAACTTCACTTCAATTGATACATTCACTGAACATTGAAGTTATTGAATACAATTCAGTTGAATTATTTTTGTGCCTTCAATTATGTTGTTCATTCAGTTGTATTTGATTGCAGTAGTCAGTATAATTATTTGGTTCTGAGATTTCACTATTAGAAACATCAATAGATGAAAGGTTGGTTTGTGCAACTCTTGAGTTATCTAGATTATTTGAATGTAATTGATCTGGATCTTATATTTCTACGATGTTGCAACATAGAACATTTTTCCTGTTTTCTTTATTGAAATAATTGCATGATTGCTTTCTATTTAATAGTCGAAGAAACAGCTCTCATCGGTTCCGAGTCCTTTATTTCAAAAACGCATCTATCCACACAATTTATATTGATTAATTCATGCCAAATCGACCACCTTTGAACCCGACCCTTTTCGATCTGCCCAAAAGTTTTTCAATGTTTTCTACCCTTCGGAAAACATTTTTGGTTTCTTCAATTTTTTTATCCAACCTAAAAAAGTTATGAATTTTTCGAAAACATACCTGTTTTATTTTCAAATCGTCTTACCTTTTAACGTGTGATTCCTAACACGGTTGCAGGATCATCCCAGCTTCAACCAGAGAAATTCTCTCGAGAAAAATATATGCTCGAGGTGGGAATTGAACCCACGGCCTTCCGATCGTGAGTCGAGTGCACTACCACCGTGGAGATGTGGTACGTGGAGATAAAATTCACACACTCCAAACAATATTGGTTGATTACTGCTCCCAAATGTGAGAAAAATCAAAGGAGAAAGGAACACACACATATATATAT
>WOGO01001137.1:0-19276 GCA_015342085.1 Leptinotarsa defecta | reverse complement strand
TCTCTCGTTTACTTTTCTTCTCTTCAAGGCTAGAACTAAGATCAACAGTACCCTTCCGGTACATGTTGTTTCTAGCATCATTTGTAGTTTTTTTTTATCATTTTTATAGATTGTATATTTATTGTATTTATATGGAACTACAAATAAATATTATTATTATTATTATTGTTGAACAGTCAAGTGCCATTTCACGTATTTACACAGATTGATTGATAGTTTTAGACGTTATGTTGAACAAAAAAGAAGTATTCGTTTTTTGCGATTATCCAAAAATACTTGCAGAGTTTCAAAATGTCAAAAAAGATCTTTGAAGCACAGAACATTTCTTGAAACAATACTCACCCCCTGTAACTTCAGCACTGATATTCATAGTTCAAGTTGTGCAGTAAAAATACAGGAAGAAATGGGTGATTCGGTTGTCCCAACAAAAACATGTTTCAACCCACTAAATATGAATATTGAGGAATGAAGAAATACCTAGGTAGGTACTTTATGAGTGATTGAATATACATATGTATCTATAAATACCAGAAATAACCAATGAATCTTTCCCAATAATATTCATACAATTTTCACACCCTGTATTTTCATACTTTGGAAGACATATAGAAGTGTAGTAACATTTGGAATAAAAAGTGCTTGGCTTCTTACTTCTCAACAATTTCAGGTATAATTTTCTCAAATATATGGCCATTCTCGAAGACATGTTGAGCCATATTATAATTTTCTAATGTGTACCATGGTCTTTGCATCGAGTTTCAATAACACGTTTGATCTGACCAACATAATTTTTGTGGCAATTCTCTCAGTATATTTTACTGAATCTCAAAGTTTTCAGTTTTTATCAGCTTTCTCTATTATAATAATTTTTGGACTTTTTCTTTATCTTTGCTCAAGAGGCACATAGCAATCTTCTGGATAAGAAAGCCTTATTATTATATGTTGTCAATAGTAGTGAGAGCGTAGTGGAAATGGGAAAAAATACCAGCCTGGTATCTCAATCGCCACAAAAGAAACAACCAGGAAAATAATTTCTGGCAAAAATATACCAGTCTGTACTGCTCCTAGACAAGTCCTATTAGCCTTGAACAGACACCTTGTTACCTCAAGCCTAGTACTAGAGTGCCACCAAGATTCAACCAAAGCCTCGGTAGATAATAAAATTATCCTGAGATGTGTTAAAGGGCACGACAGGAGTAAAGGTAATCGCATTACCGATTCTACAGCCAAGGAAGCGGCTGTACTAAGAATTTTAGGACCCAGTGGTACCTACGGCCTGATGACTTAGACAATTGCGGAACTAGCCAAACGTCACTCCCATGCTCAATCCATAAAGAGATGGGATGGAATCAAAGGATGCAGTCTTGCCAAGATCACCCTGAAGAAATAACTGGCGATGACCAGGAAAAACCTACGTTTAACAGTAGGATTTCTGACTGCCACTGTCAACTGAGGAAACACCTGTATGTTATGGGGCTAGTGGACATACCTCTGTCAGGTATGTCTTATGCGAGTGTCCGGAGTTATCATGTGTGTTTGGCGAGTCTTGGCCTACACCTGCCGATATAAAAGGAATGTCTCCTAGTGACCTGTCCACCTTCCTGGAAAAGACAGGATTGACGATGACCTAGAAGGACAACTCCTCAGAAGGATGTAAAATGTAACATTTGGCCTAAGTGGTGTAGGCCTACACTCACATTCCCTACTCTACAGATACAGATATACAGATAATGTTCGTCATTCTGATTTCATTCGGCTTGGAGCCTAGCTCCCTCACCCTTTAAACTGGCTTTCGTCAGAGGAACAAATGGGTCATAACTGATTTTGTGATGGCGGCGTAAATGTCCTCAGACATCAGTACCACCCTTCGCGGAGTACCCCTACCTGGCTGGGGTAAGATGGATGAGGATATTATTCATCTACTAACGGAGGACGTGAGGGCCTCATTCGACAGAATGGCGGAGCGTTTTATATCGGAAAGGTCGTCTACAGCGTAATCTATAGCTTCCCTGACTAACGGATTATGGTGAGTTTCCGCGCAATCGAAAACTTGCCGGTTCCTTGACTAGTTGGTCTGCTGAATGGAAGACAGCTGCAAATCTCTGCGGATGGCTTCGTTCCGCACGAACCACGGAGAATTCACAATCATCCGTAGTAATTTGTTTTGTGAAGTCTCCAAGATGGAGATGTTGGACGGAGCCGCTTGTCCCCAAACGCCTGAAGCATACATGATGACAGGCTTGCCAAACACTGTGGAAGGCTTTCGAGATGTCTGACAGGGCGATATGAACTTTTCTATTTCGGTTCAGCCCCGCGATGGTATTATCGACAAGTCTCACAGCCTGTAACTCAGTGGAGTGCTCTCTCCTGACGCCGAATTGTTCGTCAGGCAGAACATTTCGGTCCTCAACTTCTTCGTTGAGCCTTTGAAGAACGACTCTTTCAGCCAGCTTAGCCGCCGACGAGAGCAGACTAATCGGGCGATAGTTCTGCGGGAACAACCGGTTCGCTCCCTGTTTTGGGAGCATGACAACGATCGTATGCTTCCACCTTCTGGGGAAGTATCTGAGGGTCAGTGAGCTGTTTATGATGGATAAAAGTTTCTCAACGCAGTTGTCCGGGAGCCTCTTCAAGAACTTGTTGGTTATTGAGTCGACTCCTGGGGCTTCTTTGGCCTTTGCGGCCTTGATGTAACCCTTCAGTTCTTCCACAGAAGCTGGAGGGATGTTATCATCGTCATCCTCCCTGAGGATACGGTGAACTTGATCTTCCAGCAAGATGTACAGATAGTAGTGAGTGCTGTAGGAAGTGAATCCAGAAGTACTGTTTTTTTTAAACATGTCAAATTTAAACTCTATTCTGCTCTCTACTTTTTTGCTTTCCTGCAGTACTAGTATCAATATTCAAGACACGTTATTGCCGAGATATATAATTTGACTCTTTCATAAAGCTATTGGAAATGGAATTTTCTGTGACATTTGAACAAAATTATCAGTAATATTGGAATATAAAGACGGCAGATAATTTCCTTTCAATTTTTGAAAGCACATCGCTTAGTTACTCTAAGAGATTGGACTGTAAAGGCAACAAATAATTTCCTCACAATTTTTGAAAGCACATTGCTCAGTTTCTCTGAGAGATTTGAACAAAAATCGTCAGTACTCTTCTATAGAGACAGCAGATAATTTTCTTATAACTATTGAAATCACATTGCTTAGTTACTCAAATATATGGAAATTATTCTCATGTGCCAACGGCATTCATTCTTATTTGGAGATCATCATGAAAAGTTAGCATCGTTATATAATTTGACCATAACAAATGGTTCGTAAGATACTTTCTTAATGTTGATGGGTCGGAGGAAGGGGGTTTTTACCGGACAAAAAATAGTTGAAATCGAGCAATTTAACACCATCGGCTATGGTGATTGATGTCGGTCACGATAAAACTCGAACACATCGAATTACCAAATGCAAACAAACGAGATTATACATATTATAATATTCACGGTAAGCGAGCAACGTCAATGATGATGATAAATTGCTGCATTACATTGTTTCATTGCTGTGGTTTCGACCACCATTACGGCAAAAAGCTCTCTTCGAATGGAAAAACTAACAAATGGAGTTAATGTGGCAGGTGAATTGAGCACCTATACGTAAATAGCTGACCGTTTCCGTGTTTGAGTGATTAATATTCATGGTTTGGAAAATACTGAATTTTTTATCGAAACGCCACATCAGTTCCGAAAGATCCTCAATTTCATATCGGAATTGGAGTAGACTAGAATATCAAATTGTAGTACGAATCATCAGAAATATCCTTGATGATATTTATCAAAGCACAAACATCTTCCAAATGATGTCGCACTATGGATTAATAGTCCTTCACACATATCTGTCTCTCAATACCTAACGACTGTACGGACCTTCAAACAGTCGGAAATTCCCTAAATTTAGAATGATGGTGATTAGTAGCCCTGTATTGTTGAAAACGTTCAGCCACTCTAACAATGCAAATCCATCAGTATTATCCTCATTATCGTCTAATCTACTTAAGGAAGGATTGTGTTTAGTATTATACTAAACATTGTCAATGGAACAATGCCTCCAGATTCTCATGTTGAAGTAAACGGGTGTGGTTTTTCCAATTGCCGGATGATTAGGTCAAGATTGTTTCCTATTTTTCAACTTGAGGACTTTTGTGAAAGTTAATTATTATCTCAAGGCACACCAGTTCACTTACGACTGCTTAAAGCACCAAATTCAAGTGAATGGGCGTCTCTATTCTGCAATATTGTTTCAATTCGAATCGTTATTCCAAATCAAGAAAATTTATTCGAATTGATTTTTTGCTATTCCACCTTTTTGAAATGAAACGTTTATTTTTCGATTGATACTGTGTTATATTTGAAGAATTGAAAATTTTTCAACTGAACATTTAAAAAAATTGTAGTTTGTGTCTCTCAAAGCTGAAAACATTAGGCTCATTATTCGAAATTCAAAGAAATATATTTTTAGAGAATGGTTTTTGCATCTTGATACAAAAAAATGTGGGAATCTTCCAAAAAAGGACTGAATCATTTAATTTCGAAACGAACTTTTTACAAAGATGTGAAGAAATCAATTTCAAATACAAACTTGAATATTGGCACGAAAAAAATATACTTTGAAACAACTAATTTTATGTGAACTCTGTGAATGTGTTTCTATCACCAAATGAGGATTCACATCGCTCCAGTAACGACCATTATATCTATTACCTTCACCATTCAACGAAAGAACTTTCGTCTGAAAAGCATGTATTGTATAATAGGTTTGGGTTATTGGGTAATTTCTCGCTGAACACCTGACAAAACTGAAGTCGACGATCAGGATCATCTTCGTTCAATTCCTGAACTAGCCTCAATTTGATAGGATGGAATTTGTAGGCTTTCAAATTCCAAAAAACAGTAGCTGATACATCAGACGCTCTAGTTACTTGTCTGATAGATTGTCGATTATCCATTACATGTCCTAAAACTGCAACTGTTGATTTCCTCAACAATATAAGCGGCAGCGAATTTTCTGTTTTTTCTTAAATAAAACGTTCAACATTCAGTTTCTCAATAACGAATGAACCAATTTCAAAATAAATTACAGAAGTAATAAAGGGAGAAAAGTCCTTTCAAATTAAGTATCACTCGACCCCCCATGCCATTGAAAAAAATAGGAGGGGTAGTTGCTGACCTCAGGGGGGTGAAGTTTCGGGTATAATTGCCATATCAGAATCAGTACCCCTAGAAATGAAAATTGACTTGTTCTTTGAAATTTTTGATTACACGTTCGTTTCTGATTTACAGGAGGCGGTCAGGTTTTCGTTGTAACGCCCTGTATACAACGGCGTTGGAATAAATATTTATTTGACACAGCCTAATGATTTTTTTTATTGATACATCAGTTCAATACCAATAGAGAAACGGCAAAATCTGAGCAATTTTTGTAACCAGATCTATGATCCAAATGTCATTATTGAGTTAGGTAGAAGAATAGATGTCAGTCTGTACCTTTCGGTACCGATTGCCATAATAAATCTCTCCCATTTACTTCTTTTTAGTTCACATGTATGAATATAACTGAAAATTAATAAAATACCTTTATTATTATTATCATCTATACGTAAAGGGAGATGTTACCGCCCTTGTTTACTCAGGTTTGTTCTTCAAGGACTCAGAGTACAGCAACACATTTGGGACTCAACCTAGCCACACCAATGAATGCGTTGTGTTTGGGCTCTGGTTTTTAGATAAAAAACCCATCATAACCAGTAAATAGATAATAACAATCATTCAAAATATTTCGAAATACTATATCGTATTCATTGAGAACTGAAATAAGTAAGAACAATTAGTATATCAGTAGCTTGTTGGTTGTAACATAGACCTATTATATTCGATAATTACGTCTTCTGAACCACTTTCACATCAACTCAAGCCAAAGCAATTAAATTGCCATTTTCTAACGAGTCATATAAATATCAGTGGAAAACTTGAAGAATAGTATAATTTACCTAATGCATTGGTGGAATAACCAAGAGACAGTTGTAGCCCGGAGTTTTTCCGAAAAAACAGGCGACTATTTGCTTGGAAATTCTTCGTGCGCGAAAAACTTTTGTTGGATTTGGCTCATCTTGAAACACCCATACAGTCGACTGCTGTTTATTTTCGGGCTCATACGCGTAAATCCACGATTCATCACCTGTCACGATGTCATAGACGTGTTTCGAAGCACCGCGATCGTATTTTTTGGGCATTTCTTTCAACCAATCGACACAAGCTTTTTTTTTGAGGGATTGAAAAAAAATTTTTGACAGCCAAATGTTTATGCAATATTGAATGTATGCTGGTCCCACTAATGCCTAAGGTTGTTAATCTCACGATAGGTCACATGCCGATCTTGCAATATCGCGCACAGCATCAATGGTTTTCGGAACCACAATTTTGGACGACCTTCACGAAATTCGTCTTGGAGTGAACTACGACGATTGAATTCACCACACAAACACTGGTCCTTGATGGAGCTTCATCGCCAAAAATTGAATTGCACTGTTGCTGAGGTAATCCACATCGAAAGTTGAAAAAAATAATCGTACGAAAATGTTTAATTCCATTTTTAGCCCGAGATGAATCTTTTAAGTTAGTGTAAACAACACAAATAGCGCGCGTATGTCAAAACATTCTGAGTACGTATAAGCTCAAAAATGTCCAACTTTACGATAGAGCTGTCAGTTGTCAGATTGCAACAAATCCCGAAACATAAAAGGCAACCCTCCTAGTACCACGATTGTAGCACTTCTGTTTTTTTTTGTATTACTCCTGATGATAATGTTACTTATTTGTTCTTTGAATGTTTGTATTTGAAGATGGTACCCTGTATAAAGAAATTAGGAGAGCAATCGTTAGTGAAAACTACAGGAAAACTTGGGAAAGTATAACTCTATAAGTTAGTGAAAATTCATAATTGGTATCCACTCATATGCAAGTATTTGCCCGTTATGTTATCCTCGACATGGATAAAAGCAATGATGCAATCAATCATAAAGAAGGATTTAGCGGAGTATGAGTTACTGATCGGTTTTTTAAGTTGGCATTTCATGTTTATTAGTACCTACTTGTATATTGTTTGTAAGTTGTTTCAAAAGTTTTATCCATTTTTATGGGTCTACTTTCAACTGTAAAAATTCAGTAACACCATCATTGTCAAATGCCTGGTTATAGCTTGTAGATCTTTGTATTCCGTTGGTAAACTTTTGCAGATGTCTTGAAATTTTCATAAACAAATAATTGGTTATCCAGTTAATTGATTTTAAGCCTGATTGAAGGAGAATATTTTTCCTACAGTTCTATTTGATATGGTCACCGATGATGTTTTGAAATAATGCAATACAGAAACAAGAAGGCAAAAATGTGTTTGAAGGTTCTTTCAAGTAACTGATTTCCATAGTTTTACGATTGCCGGTACTGAATCAATGTGTAAAGTAACCTCTTCCATTCCATAGAGAAACTATCATTCCAATAACCACGTTTTGAAAAAGCTGTTTTACGTTTAGACGAACCCATAGACAATGTGTCGATTCCATAAATATTCTTTATTTTACGACACCAACATAAAAAACACATCAATGAAATGTCTACTTCAACATTTGATAGTTACTTCGTACATATCTAATCACGTTAAATCGGATGTATTTTTTCATCGTTACAAAGAATAAATAGTTTTTATAAGGCATATTTATTACCTCTCAATCATTGCATGAAGAATCTCCGGCTTGTTTTTGGTCGATTATAGTAGAATCAAATAGAAATTCGAGAATCAGATAAATGGAACATAAAATAAGGAGAACAAGGAGTAATAAATTGATTAGAAAAACAATCCCATGGATAATCGAATATTTTAATTTTACTTCCTAAGTTTGTTCTGATAAAAGTGTTAAAGAGTCTTTTCTCAAGTCATCACCTTTCTCATAGTTTCATCAAAGGCATAATAAGATAACATATTTATTCACAAAATTAGATTATGGTTGGAAGCGATACATGCAGGAATAGCTCTTTTTTTGTGAATTTTTTGACTTACACCGTACGATCACTTGAAATTTTATATCCTTTCATTCAGTATTCTGTATAGTTTGGGAGTTTTAAACTCATAAATAGGATGAAAATATGACTGGGCAAGGTTATGTTTCTGGAATAGCATTTCAAATTGAAATCCCAGGCCGCGGCCGTAGCAAGGTTTTTGGTGCCATTGACGAGATTGAAAAACCTGCACCCTCCAATACCGGGGCTAAATATTTTATAGAATTTCTGTATGTTCTTGAACAGATTATTATATTGTTTTTTAACCCTTCCTCATAATGAAATGACATTTTTTGTTTTGATTTATTTAAACACGATGTACCTCGATAACGGAGCGTTTAAAAGCATGTCTCACATTATAAAGTGTGTGTCATTCTCTATTCAAAAATATCGTTTTCAAGTTTGTTGCAAAAATTAATAAAAACTACATTAAATCATGTTGTTACCGAAATTCGATAAAATACACTCAAAAACTAAAATATAATATAAAACGTAATGAAATGTAGAATATGAAAAAGAACTATGGATGTTAACGAAGTAGATGTTCAAAATGTTCACCGCGAACGTCTTGGCGACATCCAAATCTCAAACAACACTGTACTCTTAACATTATTCAACATATCAGGCGTGACCGACCTAATCGCAAGCGTTAATCGTTCTTTTAAGTCATTCACATCTGAAGATTTAGTTTTCTACACATTGCTCTCTACATATCTCCATAAAAAATCTAATGATGAAAGATCAGGTGATCGCGCTGGCCACTCAATCAATCCTCGCCTCCCTATCCACCGATTGGGAAATGTCGTATCGACGTATTGCCAGACATTAACTTGGTAATGTGCTGGTGCTCCATTCTGCTGAAACCATATTGTTTTCACTGAAACTTGAGGGTTTTCTGGATCAGGATATACATTTGCTAAACTTGGAATGATATCATTTTGAAGTAGCGCCAATTTCATTGCCCTCAATGAAAAAGGGACCAATGATATGGTTTCCTACAATCCCTGCCCAAACATTAACCGTTTGAAGGTATTGCGGGTGTTCTTCTCGCATCCAGTGAGGATTTCCCGTTGACCAGTAACGACAATTTTGCCTATTAGCCTGACCGTTGAGAGACAAAATACATTCATCAGAAAACAACGTCTTCTGATTGGATGATATTGTTATCCAGCATGTCCCTCATTTGCTCACAAAAATGAGTTCTTCTATCAAAATCGTCTTTCATGAGCTCCTGAGTAGGTATCATTTTGAAGGGATGCATTTTAGTTTCCTTTAATATGTTTATTATCGATGTTTGGCTAACACTGATGTAGTGGAAGCCTGTCTACTCGATGTATGTGGGTTTTCCTCAAACTTAGGCATCACAGCTTCTCTATTTCGCTTATTGTTCCTTAAGATATGGACGGCAAATTAAGAAATTCCTCATGGAATAAGCGAGCTACTTCTTGTTGTGTTCGGGTTTTATCTCCGTAACTTATCATTTATAAAACTTTTATTTTATGCATTTCCGTTGATCTGACCATTTGTCAGACTTGAACTTAACGAACTTCAAACTTAAATTGAAATAACATCTAAAAAGAACATTGCTATGGTTTTTGCTTACTTTCTTATTATCAATACCTCAACATGAAATGAGCTTTGAGTATTTTGCAATCAGTTTTGAGTGTATTTTATCGAATTTCGGTAACCACATGATTTTAATTTATTTTATCTTAATTGTTGCAATAAACTTGAAAGTGATAACATTTTTGAAAGAGAATGAAAAGACCTTTCAAACAATATATCACAAGCCTATACCTTCCATTTGAAAAATTGGGGGTGGTACCTGTCATTTAACGGGGGTTGAAGGTAGGGGTAGCATTTTTCCGTTGAAGTATATCAAATTATAATTTAAATTTGACGTGTTTCGGGATTTGGTTATAACATGTACCGTAACCGAAATAATGAATTTATTTCATTTGGCTTTTACACACTGTAATTATCTATAGACGGTTTTCTGTACTCGTGATATGGAAATTGGTCACAATAATCAAGAAAAAGTTCATCGACACCGTATCATATCACTCAAATATCTCTATGCTCACATTAGTACCGTCGATCTTTCAATAATTATTATAATTCTCAGGTACAACGGCGTAAGTTAGCTGCGCCTTGCCCAAATTATCGACAAAATTTCTTTCCAATTTATTCTAACAATCACTTTTACTACAAAATCCAGTTTTTCAACGAACGCTACGCGGTATGTAATAAAAAATAATTTTTGACTCAAGTTAACCGTGAAGGTCGATGAATATCACTAGATTTCAATGTTGAAATATGTGAATTTCAGTACTTCTCAACACTTATTTCAATTGATATCTATTGTATATTATCTAATGTCAATTATCAGTCATGTGCTTTGTATATTTTTACAATTCCAATTGAATGGATTACAGCAGATAACATAGAAGAAGAACTAAGTATCGAAGAAATAACGGATGCCTTGCAGGTAGATAAAGAGCCTGCCACTAAGATATCCCATCAAGAAGGTGTTGCTGCTTTAGAAGAGGATTTAATTTATATTGAGCAGCAACCAGAGGCAACACCTGCTGATCTACTCCTTCGTAAGAGATGGCGGAAAACTGCAGCGAGAAAAAGAGGATGCAATATGAAACAGAAGTGAATAGGTAGTTATTTTACTGTTTTGTAATGTACTCATCTACATTCCACATATCTAGGAAGATAAATAATGTTTTATTAGGAGAATAATAAATAAATCCGGATTATTCGGGTTTTCATTTATTCGAGATGGGTTCCCCCATTACCTAGGATAACCGGGGTTCTACTGTACTAGAACATTATATCTGGATGTACTTTTTGAAACAATGATCAAAATTTGGTGAATGACAAAGATAAATGGACAACCTAGAGAATAAAATCCATAGTAAGAATCTCATTAACAATTTTTCATACTGGTGGGATATGTAGATGATATCTTAGTCTGGTTTATCGGTACAGTCCGGCAACTGGGTAAGTTTATCGAATTTGTTGATTCCATTCACCTATCGATTGAATCCCCAACTGAACAACCATAAATTTTCTAGGCTTGAGCATCACTTGAATCAATAACAAATATGATTTTCATGAATAGAGAAATGAAAATTTCTATGTTTTTTACCACTTTTAATTAAAAGTGGTAAAAAACATAGAAATTTTCGTTTCTCTTTTCATTGTGATCTCGTACCACTTAGTAACGGCTACATCCATCAAATCAAATATGATTTTCATTTTCCACAAACCATCTTACATAGACAGCATTATACACAATTCATCTATATGTATATCCATATCAACATAAAATAACAACATTCAATATAGTATGATTCACAGACCATTAAATCTTCCACTTTCACGAAGAAATTTTCAAAGAGAACTGATTTTCATCAAACAAATTGCTGTCAACCTTTACGAGGTGGATATTATTGACTGAATGATAATGAATGATGGTAAACATCATGTTACTTTGACTTACTTTGGTGATCCTACTAATAATATCGCCCGGTTTTTAAAAACAAAGAATTGGACGTTGCCTACAGAACAAATAATAATTTTAGTAAATTCATTTAAAACAACAAAGATAAAACTGCACTGTCGAATAGATCAGGAGTATATAATTTCACTGAATTTAACCTAAATTTTATATTGGTCAAACTGGAAATAGTTTCTCCAAATGAATAAAAGAGCATAGAATTAGTTTTTTGAATGAGAAGACCAGTTTAACATTTGCAAACAGTTTTTTGACAAAAAAGCACGAGCTCAGTAACGATTATGACTTATTGCATTTGAAAGGGAAAGGTTTGAAACTCAACCTTTTGGGATTCTTAAAAATCAATAGATTTAAGAATTCGGGATAGTTGCTCAACGATCTAATAGATTTGAATCGTTCCCCTTTATCGAAATCAGTTTGCAATGAGGAAATTGGTGATTAGGTGATTAACGGAAAAACAAATTTTTGTTTTTTAAAACAGATCTTAAAAGTAGATAGAAATAGGTCACAGGTACTACTTGTTCTTTATTCAACAGTTTGAGCAGTTGTTCCTGGAAAGGTAAATATGTTACGTAATGAACTCATCATTTAGAAATTTACCAGGTAGTAATTGTCATTAGGATTCAAATTACTATAAAAGCACGACACATAATTTGTTTTAGTCAGCATTACGACGTCTGAAGATGTTATTGTATAGCGAAACAAGTGTCATGACTTTGTAAACTGTCAAATGCAAATCTCACATGAAAGTCTCTTTTTTTAATATGAAATGGATATTTTGAGTTTCAATATAGGTCGATAGTTTTCAAATAATCAAATGATCAGTTAGAGAAACAGAGCTCATATGAATTTTGTTAATTATATTGAGAATAATTATTTTTTCTAATTCAAGATATTTTCATAATTTACGTTCTTATTGTATAAGACCGTAAAGACCAGTATTTCAGGTTCTACATGCTTTTTTGGTTACGAGGCGATTCGTTCTCAATTTAAATATAATTTGTATTCGTGTGATATGACAATTTGGTGAACTGACACGTAACTGCGGCTTCATTTGTCTATTCTCACGGGCTCCAGTAACCACAATGTGAAAAATTCTCTGTACACCGAGTGTACTTTCTATGTACGTAACAAATCAGAAGAAGACTTTTCAAATAAAACAAGATCTTGCCACTTTCACTCCTTCAGAGTATTTGCATAATAATTTCTTTCAATAAAAAAAAAGAACTGATGAATTGGTGTACAGGGTATAACATAAATACGTTAAAATATTCAAGCGATGAATTCCTAAGACAATTTTTATAAAAAAAGTTCATTTAAATTTGTGTCCGGAAGTGCTTCCTTTCGGAGATACAGGGTGTTGATATTGAATTTTTTTGTTTTTTTGTTTTTTAAATATAGCTTTTGCAAAAAATTAGTTATTTGCACGAAATTTGGTACCCGGGTTTTTTTCACTGAGAAATCATAATTTCGTATTAATTTTATTACAAATTACCCTAACTTTTTTAACAGGAAATTTTTGGTACTTGGCACCTAATTTTCACACCTTTTCTAAGTAAAAAAAGTACACTTCCTCAACAACGCTGGAGGTGATCGTTACAATTTTCTATATCGATGCATATTACTCCTCCTCCTAGGGCACTAAGTGAAGTTGCTGATATCATTACAAAAACTGAGTATGTGGTGAATCTCGTCAAAATAAACAATTTTTTGTTCAAAAATGTTTATAGAAAAATCATTCACTTTCGAGATACAAATTGTTGAAATTATTCAAAACATGGTCGATTTTTGACATAAGTATTTTGCAATTTTAGTTATTTGTATCTCGACAATGAATGATCTTTATTGGAAAAAAGTTACTTATTTTGACGAGATCAACCACATTCTCAACGCATTCTCAAGCTGCTTCTGCTTTTTCCGCGGTTTGTATAAAACAGACTATCATTTTTCATAATTCCCATACTTCATTGCGAATGTGTTTGGAAATTGTACTCTGTACTCTAGATGTATGTATATACAATGTATATATGTATAAACAGTTGTATGGTGCCAGAAGAATATTTAAAGCTATGTTAATAAAACCTCATGTTCTTTGGTCAGTGAAGCATATTATTACTATTATTATTAGCATTATCATTATTAGTTCTTGATCTACGTAAGCAAATGCATTTTCATTGCAATGGTTCATATAATCACATCATAGCTTGAAGTTAGCATTATTCTATAGGCAACCACTTGAATGAAAACTATTGATATTATAATGAAACATCAATTATTATGCTGTCGTTGACTAAATCCTTCCACGTCGAACGAATACAACCCACCTCAACAGTATTCTTCGCGAGAAGACAATTACCAGAAGAGAAAACATAACAGCAAACATCAACAAAATCGCTATTGCAAACACGTAGGCTGAATTCTCGCTAACTGATGAGTTAATCAAAGCAAATCTTAATAACAATAATACAATTTTTATTTGTTTCAGTCTAGTGAGGATTTATGTCCGGCCTGAAGGCTTCTTGGCATTTATTACCATTGAAGAGTATCCTGCAAATAGAACAAGAATGCCTTCTTCATAGTCGCATTATACAGGGGAAATGGTAATGGATTTTTCAAGTGGTTATCCAACACAAAGCATGTAATTTTCATTAGGTCATCTAGGATACTACTTGTTTATGGTTGGGAAACACTGCACCATTGTTTTTATTTGATACAGAAAGTACAGCGTGTTACATCTCCCACGAAAGCAGTTCCAGTTAAAATCTTTACTTTCATTAACTACACCTCACGATTTGAGTGAGCTCCCATAAACTTTATTTTTGAAAATATCACATGTTTCGCTGACAGAGTAGCTTGTTCGTGGTGAATACCGTACTAAAAGATCATTCCACAATTGATAATTACCTACACAGGTACTTGAGATGCACTGTTTGGAACCTTTGGTGTGGTAATGAATATTATTGGAGATTTTTCCCGACACCAAACCGTTATTTTAACATCTCGACACATGTTTCGATCACCAGGAGGAAGACTAAAATCTTCCTTTGGAATATTTAAATCTTTCTCTTTAAAAGGATCACTTGGTGATCGAAACACGTGTCGAGGTGCTGAAATAACGGTTCGGTGTTGGGAAACACGCGTCGAGGTGTTAAATTAACGGTTTGTGGTTAGGAAACACGTGTCGAGGTGTTAAAATAACGGTTTGGTGTTGGGAAACACGTGTCGAGGTGTTAAAATAACGGTTTGGTGTTGGGAAACACTTGTCGAGGTGTTGAAATAACGGTTTGGTGTTGGGAAAAACCCCACTATTAATCTTTAATTAGGTACTTATTCGATCATAATTACCTGAAGCATCTACTCAACTTTTATATACCTAAGGTACATCCTCAGTTATGGTTACCTAGATCCTAGAGCATTATATATAGATTCTACATCAATAATAATATTTCATCGATTTCTAGGTGGTGTCTAGTTCATGACAATACTATAGATCTTCATCAAGTAACGGCCGAATCAATCAGAAAAAAATCTCAACACTTCAAAAATTTTGATAATGTTGTTCCAAGTTGTGTTTGAAAACCTCAAGGTTTCGCCTTGGGGTCATTATTATTCAATATTTACATCAACAACATATTTCACTTTCTATTGCCTTTCTATTTCTATTACTGCTTACTGCTCAATTCCCATCAAAACTAAAATACCACTGAAACACTCATGACAGAATATAGAGCAGGACTCAGGTTCACAACAAAATGACCCAAATCCAATGGAGATAAGACACAAACTTCAGACTGCTGAGTAGAGCATTGAGAATCATTGATGGAGCACATTCTAATGAGTCATGGAAGCAAATTTTCATCTAGTATAAGATAAGGTTACTCCCTTGTGTGCAAATTATATTTCATTTATATATAATGTTTGAAAAACTTTGATTTTATTATTCAGTATAGTTGCCTTCTAAGGCAATATAGTGATTATAGCGGTCATACAATTTCTATATACCATATTCATAGTACGATTTGTTTTTAGCCTCAGTTTCCACGATTAACTCTTCATCAGCGTCGAATTTTTCTCCAGCGAGCATTCTGTTGAAGTCTGAGAACAGCAAAAAGTCGCTGGTGACCAGATCTAGAGAATACGATGGATGAGGAAGCAATTCGGAGCCTAATTGTCATCGTTTTTATTGATTTCTAACACTGTGCATTATCTTGCATTTTTTTTTCAAATGGGGCCGTTTTTTTGCGATTTCTTTCTTCAAACGCTCCAATAACGCTGTGTTATAGTCGCTGTTGATTGTTTTCCACTTTCATTAACACAATAAATTCCTTTTTATCCATTTCCTTCAAACAAACAAGAGTTGCTTCACCCAAAATGTTCTATCCCACAAACTAATAGTCCAACAGCTGTGCAATATGCTTGAGGGTCTTCTGAAGGTTATGGTTAACTAAAAAACCATATGGATTCAATACTAGTAGCTCCATCTCTTAGTTGCCTACCAGCCTAGCCTAGCCTGTATCTGTAGAGTAGGGAGGGTGAGTGTAGACCCACAGCGCAGACCCCACAGTGTGGACCCCATTGTACATCCCTTCGAGTAGTTGTCCTCCTAGGTCATCGTCCATCCTGTCCTTTCCAGGAGGGTGGACATGTCACTAGGAGACATCTCCATAATATCGACAGATGTAGGCCAAGACTCGCCGAACCCACACTCTCTTATTGACGATAATTCTGAACAATCGCGTAGGACATACCTGGCAGTTTCATCTTCCTGTTAACACATCCTGCATAGAGGTGTGTCCACTAACCCCATATTGTGGAGGTGTTTCCTTAGTTGACAATGGCTAGTCAGAAATCCTACTATTAAGCGTAGGTTTTTCCTGGTCATCTCCAGATATTTCTTCGGCGACAGCTTCCCAGGTCGCCTACGGTGATCCTGGTAAGATTGCTTCCTTTAGGAATTGAGCATAGATGTGACATTTGGCTAGTTCCGTAATTGTCGAAGTCGTCAGGCCGTAAGTGTCTCTGGGTCGCGAGGAGTGGGTCGCGAGGAGTGTCTCGCGACAGGAGTGTCGCGACAGGAGTGTCTCGCGACACTCCTGTCGCGAGACAGAATGTTAGGACCCAGAGACACTCCTGTCGCGCCCTTTAACCCACCTCAGGATAATTATCTCCGAGGCTTTGGCTAAATCTTAGTGGCACTCTAGTACTAGCCCTGAGGTAACACATCTGTTCAAGGCTAATATGGCTTGTGCCAGTTCTGTTTGAACTACGCTGGTATTTTTTCCTATTCCCCACTGAATCCTTAAGTTTAGTGATCTGGAGTACTTCTCATCCTGGGTCGTCTTTGCTTTTTGAGCCGTCTGTATATATGCGTATCGCATTTGTAATAATACTTGTACTTCCCGTAGCTCCCTTGGTGAAGCTACCGAGGAAAGTACGGTATTAGCGAAACGCGTCTAGAAATAAAATATGTTTCTGAAAATTGTGTAGTTTTTATCGTGGATCTTTACTGCCATTTCACAGTCAACATTTTCTAATAAACACACTGTATGCATTCCGCGGCCTTCTCCGGTATTATCAAATCGACCACCCTGTACAGACCTCACGTACGAAGCGAAAGAGAAGAGCTAGTTTGTGTGATGCACGGAATCTATTCAATAGTCAGGTGGATATCCTCCTCAGCATCTTCAGATGTCTCACGATTGTAACGGCACCGAGAGGTTTACAAGAGCTGCCTGGATTTAATGTAACTTTTTACGTTGTAATCAGCGGCACGGTGAATGGTGATGGGCCTTTTTTGTTCTAAATGTTTCGGAAGGTTTCAGTGAGGGGATACAATGTATGATATTCGCATGGGATAGTATTTGTGTTGGAACAGGTTTACTAACTGTGTTTGTATGCAAAAACCGTGTGCTGAAACTAGTTATCATTCGATTCAAACTTTTTTTATCAGTTAACTAATTTTTACAATCAGTGCTAGGTTTTCACAAAATTATCTGGCCTGACCGAGAGTTGGCGGTAGTTGTTTGAAAAAATGTCACTGTATTAGAAAGTATACAAGCTATAAAGCATATGTGTCCAGTTTGAAGACGCTGCGATGTTTAGTATTTGTTTGGCAGCCATCAATAGCGAATGTTTTCGTTGAATTTGTGGAAATGAAGAAAATTGGTCATCGTTATGATGTTCGCGAGCTAGCAGACTTAGTATGCATTTCAAAGAATACAGAACATCGGAAGCAGTAGGTACGGCTTGTGTGTGGGCGTATACACCTTGAGTATATACAAACAAATTATTCGAAAGTAGTATACTAAAATTATTAATAATAAAATCAAGTATACAATTATTGTGAGAGCAAAATAAGTATAATTATTAATGCAGACTTCCATATAATATATTTACACAAATACACACACTCTCATATAACATGTACGCTTATACACATTAAATTAATGGCAGGTAATTAGGAATTAGTAAAGTAAAGTAAACTTTATTGACTACACTGTCAATAACTTACTCGAGTAGCAAGTCAGTAACAGTACACATATAAATGTAAAAATAAAAACAAATAACTTATGAAAACAAGATGAATGTATAGCAATGGACTAGTGAATTGTGGAGTTCATGTATTTTTCTATTGAATATTAACAATGTTCAGTCAATGTTTTTTTAATTTTTTTCTTAAAAAGATACATGCTGAGCTTTGTTAGGCCTTCATTAAGTTTATTGTACAAATTCAAATTGGGAGAGTTGGAAGAAGACATTTTCAGTCTGAACGTGTTTGGCCTCACCTGACTATTATTTCGGGTGGGACAGTTGTGGAGGTCTGAGTTCAACTTTAGATTTCCCCTATTTATGTGCAATTCAATAAGGGTTTGATGTATACTGATGTATATTGATGCAAGGAAGTGGCATTATTCAATTTTTAATGAAAAGTGGCCTACAAGGTTGGTCGTAGCGCGTACCTTCAATTATTCTCAATGTCTTTTTTTGCAACTTGAATACTTTTGTTGCCTGACTTTAATTTCCCCATAAAATGGTACCATAGCTTATATGCGAATGGAATAGGGAGTGGTATGTAGTCAATAGCACATCTTTGTTCACAATATTTTTCAGTTTACGCAGCAAAATTAGTTGGCTAAACAGTTTATTGCATAGATGATTTATGTGGCTATTCCACTTTAATTCATCATCGAAAGTTATTCCCAGAAGTTTAGCAGTGGATCCATTCGAAATGCTTTTATTAGAGGAGAATATGATGTGCTGGGTCTTATCATTGTTCATTTTGAGTTTATTTGTCGTAAACCACAGTTCTGCTCTAGAGGCAGTAGTCGTCATAAGTTCATTGAGTACAAGTCGACTATAATGCGAAATTATTAATGAAGTGTCGTCAGCAATTGCAATACACATATCCGGAAACGAGTAATGAAATATATCATTGACGTTAATGGTGAACAACAGTGGCCCAAGTACGGATCCCTGTGGCACGCCATGATCAGTACGAGCCCTTAGCGAAGTAGTTCCGTTGACGGATACCACTTGTTGACCGTTGGTTAAATAGGACTTTTAGATATTCAGTGGGGTTCCTCTTACCCCATAGTGCTCGAGCTTTGCCAGCAGCAGCTCATGTGAGACACAGGCAAACC
>WOGO01001136.1:0-19279 GCA_015342085.1 Leptinotarsa defecta | reverse complement strand
GGCTGTTTCAAAAGTTTTCTCGGTTTTTTTTTAATATACTTTAAACTGAAATGTCTCAGTGAATATTATATATAATAATAATAATAATAACTTCATTCATTCATTTGAAAGGTTTCATACATAATAATAATAATGATAATAGTTGAATAAAGAAAAATGGCGATAAGTGCAAAAGCACTTGCTTCGCATAACAGGAACAATACAATTTCAAGAATTTAGTAAAACACAGATATATAAAGTTGAACCTATAAAATTAACGATAGTCAAAAGGTAATGCTTAAGATATAACTATTGTTATTGACAATTTCAGTAACACAACGTAAACTACAGTGTAAATAAAACCAAAACTTTTGAATAAATGGAAAAATTATTACATACCTATATACTAGTAAATGAAAATGGCACAATAATTAAAACACAATAAAATAAAAATTAATATAACGATGTAGTGTGTGATTTCCTAATTGAAATGATAGTAATCATGTACATTGAATTCAAGTATTTTTCCTGTCAACAAAATCGGAAACTACTATCCTAGGTTGAGAAAAAATGAAGTCTTAATTTTTTTGAACAAGTGATTCATTAGAAAAGTACGAATCACCTCAGGAATAGTATTATAGGTATATTTTCGGGGTCAGATAACTGCATGAGTGTTGGAAAATAGATTTTTGTGTCTGAGGAATAACATAATACTTTTTTTATGATTGAGTAGGCAAAGCAACATTTCTGTTCTTATGGTTGAACAGAGTTTCAGTTGAATAATAGGCGGTTTGGATAGGAACTTGTTTTTTGAGAACCTCAAGAGGGCGAAGGTACGAATGGTAGGTTCCTCCCCAATAAGCAATTCCGTAGCTCAGGTGACTCGCTACAAGTGCATGGTACAAAATTTTGAGGTTAGAGTTCGTTAATATTTTCATCAAAATGTTGAGTTTAAAAAGAATGCAACGCAATTTATTACAAATATACTGAATACTAGTTGCTACCCGCTGCTTCGCTTGCATTTATGCCATTAAATAAGTGTCAGTACAATAGAAATTAATCAATATGAGAACTATATTTCAATGCTTGGCTGGGATTATCAATTTTTAAAAATTATTACATACCATGAAGTTTCGAAAATTTTAAATATGCTTTATTGAATTGCAACAACAAATGTTAAAATAATCAAGTGGCATCTAACCACAAAAATGACACCTGACCTGTTCACGAATTCCTTTCTTTTTATTAAATTTTGTAAATCCGGCTCGAAGGACCATGAAGATTTCTGTACTTGTGTTGTACTCTTCAATAGAGTGGACTGTATAATCTCAGCTGAATTCATTGAGAATTTTGATTGAATAAAACTAATGCATAACTAAACTACATTGTATTACATTCGACATTCGAATTAATTCTGTCACGTAGCCCTATCATCATTTCGTACCAAAACACTGTCGTTGGTGTTGTTGCCGGGCTTTACTAAAAAGAAAGAAATTCGTAAAAATAAAAATGACAGAAGAAAATAACAATTAATATAGAAAAATTACAAACAGCTGAAACTACAGTCAGTTGGATTGGAGTGGATTGGAATCGATATTGTCATGACTGTAAATAATACAGTGCGACGGTATTACGGTACTGAGGGTTAGAACTTCATTACTGGAATGCTAGATGACGTTAAAGAAGCTAGATTTTGAGATTTATCTTACATAAAGAATATTTTTTTACTGTGTTACATCTAATACTTCCAAGAACATGTGTACAAAATTTCATCACGATCGGTTGAGTAGTTTTCCCGTGAAATCGTAACAAACAAACTTACATTCGCATTTATAATATTAGTAGGGAAGTAGGGATTTTTAGGGACGAGCATCCCATTTGAAATGTGAATCTAGTATTACTCCTAAGTATTTACTTTAGATTCGGTATTTATTACAAGGTTTGCTGGAATTATGGCAACTGAAAGGTATATAGACAGACAGATTCACTGTCAGTAATCGATGTTCGAGTCAATTTTTAATCAACATCAGATCCAATATAAAAACATGTTCTAGTTACTATTTGCCTTGTAAAAAATTGCTGTATCATCTGTGAAGCCCAATACTCTACCTCTGCTTATTCAATTTATTCGAGATAAGCGCCATTTGAATCAGTGCACTTTTGCCAACCTAACACATGTCGATTAATTCCGTCAGCATAAAGATTGGGTGCTCAGAATTTGATGAGGTCGACAAAGGCCTTTTTTGCCTGATCCTGATTGGCGAAAACTCTACCGGTGAGAAAATCATCGAAGTGATTGAAAAGATGGTAGACGGTTGGTGAGAGGTATGGGAAATATGGTGGGTGAAGTAGAACTTCCACGCTCAATTCGTTTCGAACGGTGATTTGTGAAGCATGCAGACAGGCATTGTCGTGGAGCAGGATGGAACCTCTTCTGTTGATCAGTGCCGCCTTCTGCTTACGCAATAGAACTCTGTTGTGATGGTTTAGCCCGATTGCAGAAAGTTTTAGTGAATCACACCAGCCGATGATCACCAAACAGTGACGATGGTCTTTTTTGGTGGGTTCTCGCCTTCAGGAAGTGCCTGGGTGGTTCATCGGTGTCCAATCACTGTCTTGAAGGTCTTCTTTCGTCCTAGAGGATTCACTTTTCATCACACGTGACGATAGAATTTAGAAAAGGATCGTTATGGTTGCGCCAAAGGAAAGAACAGAGTTTGAAACGTAACAATTTCTGTCGATCATTCAAATCGTGGGGCACTCACTTTTTGAGCTCATTGATTTTTTTCAATATGTTTAAAACCATCAAAAACCGCATGGTTGCTGACGCCTAGTTCTTCCGCGACCCCAAACACCGTTTTTGATGGGTCAGTCTCCACCAGGGTCCTCAAATCCTTGTCCTGAATCACTGTATGCCGAACACTTCGGAGCCTATTTCTGAGGATAAAATCTCCAGAAAGAAATTTCGCAAACTAAAACTAGCGTTGCCAAATTCCTGCTTGATTTTTCTGGCTGTTTTGGCAGCGCTTTGGTTCAATTTGAATTCGTAGAGAAAAATTGGACCAATATATGTTGCTTATATATGCTTATATGTTTTATTCAAACGAGAATAATATATCTAATGAATGGAATGAAGTTATAGGTTGATGACGGAATGACGAATTCAACCCTGGTTTTTGATTAATGGAATTTAATGAGTCGATAATTCAGGAAACTTCAATCTCTTATTGAAATTATTCTGGAATAGTAATTATGACTGCTTTACATTTTTCCATATATTCATATATAATATAAGAATATTGAGTATTAGCTACTAGTGCTATTCTAGCTCTTTTTCACTTCACGTAAATCATTGAATAAAATTTTTCCGTACTGATATTGTTCAATAATACTTTTGAAAAAGAACCCCACCAACTTTTCATCGGCTCTGCTAGGCATTTTCTCCAAACTGTACGTCATACAGTACTTCTCAGTTCATCTCGATCAGATTTCTGAGGTTGAAAATCCCTAACAAACTCGATAAAAATCCTGATTCTCTCCGCAAATACTGACTTTTGTTCAATTACACCAGCAACTGTTTCACAATTATTTTGAAGAGATTCTCTAACGTCGTTTGTTTCACATGTAAAAATTCCCACAAAACTGGACTTTCTTCCACTCTCTCTCAAAAATCAGCATATAGAAATCAAAGATTGTCATATTTTTGACCTATTGTGCGAATACAATATCCATTTGAATAACAAGATTTCCTTCTCACTTACATTATTTTTTATGTCAGGACGAGTAAGAATAACATGTTTGTCCACGTCCGATATGACAGGGTCAATAAATGGGCTGGTAGGTTCGTGACATACGTTTGACGGGTTTTGTGCTTCCAATTATAATAAAATTACGAGTATATTCTCTCCCTTGTACAACTTGACCTCCGCATTATCACTGTCTTTGTGTTGTTGAAAACACAACGTTAGAAAAGAAATCCTTCTAAAGAAATGCATTCAATTCAATTTCATTCGTAGAAGAATTTCTGCAAACTATAGGAATGTTTGTTTTCGAAAGATTGAAAAAAGTCACTTATGTGAAGTTTTGAGTATGGGTTCCACAAGGATCAATATTGTGCCTCTTTGTTCTTATTATTTAGTAGGTCCATTATATCTAAATACGTTCATAATTTCACATAAATTCATAAATGATATGCTTCCTGAATATCTCAAAGATAAAATAGAGTTCTCAAGTAACAGCCAATACAAGAAATTGAACTGATATCCAATTGAAGAGATATAACACTAGTTTCGGACAAAATCAATTATTCTATACCGGTTGCAAAATTATAAGTTGCCATTAGAGATAAAAATAGTGTGAATTTTGTGCACAATTTCTGTACAGAAGAACATCGATGGCTGAGTAATGATTTGATAACTTAATTAAAATATTTATTCTAGTTATTTTTCTTTTATCAAATCGACTACCTTGAAAATGATATAATTTCATGATCTGTTTCTATTCTGTTGGGCAATATTTGTATTCAGTAGATTTATTATTGAACTCACTTTTATTTATTTGTTTCAAAATAAATCTTTACATAATATTCTTAGAAACGTTTTGGCCTCATACAGAATTTACTTAAAAACAATGTAATTTTATAATCCATGTTATCAACCATTTATAATGATCTGTTTGTATTGTGTTATTGGATATTTTTATTCAGTAGATTTATAGTTGAACTCACTATTATTTATTCATTCAAAACAATTCCTTTCATGATATTCTTAGGAAAAAAGATTTTGGCTCCATACAGAGTTTACTTGAAAACAATGTAATTTTATAATTCATGTTGTAAACCTTTTATAATGAGCTTTTTCAATTTATTTGCTTTATATTCAAACTCATTATTATTCATTCATTATTGGAAAAGAAAGGTTTTGGCTTTCTACTTCTCCATCTTTATTAAAAAAATGTGGGAATCTTCCAGAGAAAGACAGAAAGTAATCAATTTCAAAACTTATGCATTTTTTCTATGAAGATGAAGAAGTGGAAAGCCAAAACCTTTTTCTCCCAAAAATTGATTCCTGCTAAACATATAGGCCTTTCAATTATAGATTCATACAAAGTACACGACTGCATATGTCTACCTTTCAATGATAGTCAGAAATAATGTACAGGATGATAATATATTAATTAAATGAAATACATAGTTATCTCATTTCATGTACATTATAATTGTCATTTATACCATACAATCTAAATCAATATCTTAGTTGTCACAAAATTAAAACTTTAACTTTGAGGTAATGAATTCAAGCAGACTTACATATC
Source organism: Leptinotarsa defecta (assembly GCA_015342085.1). Taxonomy (NCBI): domain Eukaryota; kingdom Metazoa; phylum Arthropoda; class Insecta; order Coleoptera; family Chrysomelidae; genus Leptinotarsa; species Leptinotarsa defecta. The sequence goes on along the minus strand of WOGO01001136.1, from coordinate 13,987 downwards.
GATGCAATACACATCATGAAGAAAGGTAGCAATTGCGTTGGTTTTGTTTAACATAAAGAATCACTTCGGAGGTGAAGTACGCATTTTCTTATGTTGTTTTCAGCTAGATGGATACTCACCTACTGTAAAATTGAAATAAGTAGTAGACCTTTCTTTGGTTTCATCAAAGATCATGATAATCAGTTACAATTTGATGCGATACAAAAAGGTGAGCATGTTCTGCGAAGCAGGGTCACTAGTTCACCAATAATTTCGGTTCAAAGAGGCATGTTACACTCATCCGGGCTGTCGATATATGCAAATATTCATTTGATATGTCAATCATGAATCCTGGGGTAAATAATATTGGTTCGTCCCACAAATTGACATTTGCATGAAGAACAATGTGGTTATAATTGTGAATGGATCATGTATCCTAGAAGGAATTGTGACTGTGGGAAATCATAAAGTTTACATCGATATATCTTGTGCGGTACATGTTATACAGATACATCAAGCAACATAAATAACCTTGAAACGTAGAGTTAACAAGAGTTGATAATTAGTGGCATTGTGAACCTACCACATAAAAATATTGTCGAAAAATTCACAAAATTGCATCTTGACCCAACAATAATAGGTCGATCTTCAGTTTTTAAAATTCACTATTTCGGAAATGGTAAGACCTACAAGGCCGGTTAAATTGGACAAAAGTTTCTCTTTTTTGGGAAACTAGAATAATCTCTTTTTTCGATATGAACCTATTTGCAATACAACATTTCGTTCATAAGATTTCGTCATCAACTTTATTTTATAAATACGGATCTGTATTGTAATAGTTTTTGGCGAATATTTCAAAAACCACCACTGGTAATCTATCTGGATCTGGAAAGAGATTATTATAGTTCCCCAAAATAGGAAACATTTGTTCGATCCAAGCGACCTTGGAGGTCATAAGGTTTCCAAAATAGCAATAGTGAGATCAGGTAAACAAACGGCCTGTATATTTTTGCAGCCCTTTCAGTCTTACAGATCAACCTCTTCAAACTTTGTAGTGAAAGTCGGTTAAACTATACCTTGTATTAAAGGTTTTCAAACTGTTAATACAAGTCAGTTTTATTTCCAAAAATCTATTATTTTCAAAAAAATATCATATCCCTCCATACTGTAAATACCCCACACTTAGGCTTTAAAATGCTAATTCGAAAATAAGACTGACGTTTTGCAGCGCATGGTAAAATATAAGTGTTCATGCTTCAGTTGAAAATACTCAAAAAATAACGTAATTTCCAGACACTAATCAGTAATAAATTAAAAATGTGTCCCTTCCACTTACTGACAACAACACAGTCTAATACAAATTCTTTTTTTGTGTTTACAGATTATGTTGGGTATATTTTGTTATTGGGATGACCTCATAAGTTCTGATGAGGGTAAGGTCAGGTGGTATTGCTGGCTACCTCTCTGATCTATCAAAAATTTTCAAATTTTGAAGCACAATTCTGTTGAAGCCCCGAAGGACAATACCTGATATGTTCACTCCATACAGTTTTGTATTCATTGGATGTGTAGTCTTCAGATTTTCTTTTAGAATCGACAATGTAATTTTTAAATATGTCCTTTCCACTTATTGACAACAACAGCGTTTATAATAAATTCATTTTTTGTGGTATACAGATTCTGTGAGATGCATTTTGGTGTTGAGATAACCTCGTAAGGTCTGATTACAGTGAGGTCAGGTGATCTTGCCGGCTACCTCTTTGATCTATCTATCTATTCGGTAAAATTTTCAAATTCGAAGCCCAGTTGTGTTTTGAAGCTCTGAAGAATAATATCAGATATGTTTACTTCAAACAGTTTTGTATTATTTATATAGTTAGTCAACAAATCTCTTCTAGCTTCAGCAATGCACATATTTTAATATCGATCAATGAATTTAATTTTCATTTCTGTTAACTGTTTTTGGTGAAAGAGGTGACAATTGAGGTACTTATTTCTGGACAAATGAACAACAAAAGCCTGTACTCAAATCGAATTTCAATTCTAAAATTTCAAATTATCACTATTAGCAACTCACAATTAATGTTATATACATCGTTGAGACTTTTTGCCATGAGTAGTTTCTGCAAAAACAACAAAAATATTAAATTGAACAAATAAGTTTTTTAATTCAAAATTCGAAAGTAAAAGAAGAAAACATATTTATAAAAAGAAAAGCATGGACGAGTGATTAAATTCTGTCAAAATAAAAAAAAAAAACTTTGATTTCAGTTGACTAATTCGATACTTTATACATTAGTCTTTTGTTTTGAATCCTGAGAACTATTGAGAAGTAGATAGCAGATAAAGTGTTCCTTGGATACGTTATGGATTTTCAACAAGTGTCGGCTTAATCCATCATCATATTTGATATCATAAGGCTTGGCTGTTTTTATTAAAATTCATCTCGAATGATTATACTTTCATGATAAGGAGTGAATTAATATCTTATACAATCACTGTGGAAAAATCTCCTACAAAACTCTCAATGAATGCATGATATAAAGGATTCAATTCTGAGAAATCTAACTTTCAATCAGCAAACTTTGAACTGTGATTGATAATGGATTCCTATTTGTTTCTGAAAACATTTTTTGAGTACCCGAATAATCAATTCACTTCTTTATTGATTTCATAAAAGGATGCGATACAGAAAAATTCTCAGGAAAGAATAAAGGAATGATCAATCCATTTTTGATCGTCTTTTTGGAACAATTCTATTGTGAAATTATAAAAGCAATAACAGTTGAAAAAATATCTAACATTTCCGTTGAGGAAATCATTGAGAGAAATTCAAAGTGGTGTCGCTCTACTTTGACTCTAGCAATGACAAATACATTCATTTATCTATCTGATTATTTATTTTCCAGAAACATATCGGAGTTTTCTCGCATTTCATTTTTAGTAATAGAACTCATAGTTGATTCAAAAATAAATTCGTTCCAGAAATTTTAATAATCCTTATCTTATATCTAGATAAATAACTTTTTGAAAAAACTTATGTGTATTGGTGTGACTTGAAAACATATCTTTTTAGCCAAATCAAATTAAACATATAGCATATATCTCTTCCTAATGCTATGTTGGTTGGATTTTTTCGATAATAGTCAGTCATACATATCTTCGTATCGAATTAGGTATTCCACGGGGTTCTTACTTCGGCATGAGAAATTTCTTTGAATGATGTATGTGATATCATGAATGAACTGAATTGAACGATGAATTGAACTCATATAATGAATTCGAATGTAGCTTCTTTGCCATGATTTACAAAATGTATCGAGTTGGTACATAGTTGGTCATTAAATATGTGATGTTTCGGGTTTAATGAGCATTTAGTCTGTTTTCAACTCCTATGATGTGTGTGATCGGCTTTCAGTTTCTACATCTTCATATTATTTCTAGTTGCTGATTCCAGGTAAGTCTAAAATCTAGTACCACTAGTTTCTCTCCAAGTTTCTATCTTTCCCTTTCAAAATCTTATTTCCGTCTTCTTGGTAGTTGATTTGAATCGACCTATGTTTAGCCCCTAATTTCAAAGAGCATAATAAAAGAAACACCTTGGAATTGCATTTCAATACATTGCATGAACGATTCGTAGATAGTCGGCCGGTGAGTAACCTGAAAAGGACCCGAATTAATTATGTGCGGTAGTTAAATTTGACATAATATGTGATCATTTTTTACGTATTATTCGACTTTAAATTTGTATGTACAAGGTAAAAACACTTTTCTTATTAAATGAGTTAAAGCACAAATTAGTTCAGGCCAGTCTCAACTCCCTACCCTGTACGTTAATGAACTGACACCTATCAGCAAACAACGACTTCCCTGACTAATACCACGAAGGACATTGGGTTATATCCGACAGGTGTTAGTGTAGGATTCTTTACTGTTCTTATTCCTGCATATTTTGTTGGCGATACAACTGCCGCAATAGATTTTCAATAATTGGAAAACACTTGCAGACCGATTTCGGTCAGTTTGGCCACTCGTCAGTGCAAGGTAGTGTCTATCATCAACATTGAGTCGATGATTTCCGATATTCCTTCAGAGTATCATTCCTGGAACTAGGCTGAAGCGGACAACAAAAACCAGGATTGTAATCGCCCCATCTGCCTGTGAACGAGGAACCCATCGCATATCCGAAATTTGCTCAATCGTATATGATCTAACGCCCTTCGTGGTATTAGCCAGGAAAGTCCATCAATCCACAGTGTAGGGAGTTGAGGCTGGCCTAAACGAATTATTTTTTTAGATGATTTGAATTATAGCCAGTCTTCAGATATTTTCTGATTGAAAGTGGCTCAACATTTAATAAACAGGTGGATGATAATTTGAGGAAAATATTGGAAAAAAAAATTTACAAATCATGATTTTGGATCCGAATGCAAAACTATTCTTTTATTCAACTTTCACCTATATGAAATTATCATTTGAGATTTATTTCTCTGAGCAAAAGAAGAATTTTGCAATACAGTCACTCAACGAACAATCTTGTTTTCATCAATTCGCAATTTTGGGGTGTGCCACATTCATTATGATAAGTGAAGTGGTCTTTTCCTGGAACAAATTGATTATCAGTATTGCATCAGTTCTTTACTTATCTATTCAATAAGACTTATCAAAGCATCATCATAGTACCGATGAATTCAATTTGTTTATTTCCCTGCGACAGGTTGATTCTTTGTTGATTAGCAAACCAGATATTACAGGATATCGAATCAGACAAAAATTGTTTTCGGAATATGGTTTGACATCATATGATTTCGCTGAAATTATATCGAAAAACTCAATACTCTCAATATTTAACGTATTATAAAAACACTTTATTGTGTGATTTTCACTAGACAGTTTTACAAAAACGCAACACGTGTTTTGCCATACAATGGCTTCCTCGGGCGTGTCTTATACACGTGTTGCGTTTTTGTAAAACTGTCTGGTGAAAATCACACGATAAAGTGTTTTTAGAATACGTTAGTTATGGATTTTCATCAAGTATCGGGCGATTCCATCATATATCTCAATATTTGTCCAACTTATTGTTTCGAAAAATCAAAATTGCACATTAAAAAAAAATTAAAATAGCATGCATAGGTGGTTTTAAAATTTTTCTACATGTGTGACTTCATGACAGCGTTTCAACAATATTTTTCTGACGACAGCATACTTGTCTCGTAATTCCATTTGGATTCCAGGACACTGGTTGCGGATGCACATCTTCACCTGCAGCATTTGTTAATGACGATCTAGAGGTGATTTTGAATTGGGGTGAAACTAACCAGATTCATTTCAATGCCACAATAACCTAGGCACGGTTTTCTCCAAAAAGGTAAATGTTTCCGAACCGGATATGATAATGTCAGGACAGACAATTCCGCTTTCCGCTTCAATAAGTTCGTTGGGAGTAGAAATGGACACCAATATGTCTTGGCACTTAGATAAGGGAGGGTGAGTGGAGGCCCACGCCACTTAAGCCACATGTGACCCTTTGTACATCCTCCCGAGGAGTTGTCCTCCTAGGTCATCGTCCGTCCTGTCTTTTTCAGGAAGGTGGACAGGTCACTAGGAGACATCTCCTTTATATTGGCAGGTGTAGATCAAAACTCACCGAACACACACTCTCTTTGGCAACCTTGAGCTTTCTCACGGTGGCCTCCGCGAAGGTTTTGGAAGGTGCAGCGACATTAATGTCGGTTCACATTCTTCAACCTTCTTGGTATTCCCTCCGTAGAGGTGCACAAGTGAGAAAGCTTTCCTGCAGGAGCAGCCAGTTCCTTGCCTTTATTCAAGGCAGAGCTCTTGCGTCCGCCGCTGTTGGAGGTGGAGTGAGAGAGGAGGAAGGTGCAGTTATAGTTGCTGCCAGTCCTGCCTGCTTCGCTCTCTTTCTCCTTTTGGCATAATTATGTCGCCGGAATTGCAAAGGCTGCATCTCAGAAGCTTGGAACACTGGTACGAACCAGAAAACTGTACACACCTCAGCAAATTTTGATGCTTCATAAAGCTTGGACCAGACCTTCTTTGGAATATCGTTCTCATGTATGGAGCTCCGCTTCTAAGCATACCCTGAAGATGCTGGATTCCATCCAGGAAAGAGTCACCCGCCTGATTGGAGATGCAAACATTACTTGCAACCTTGGTTGTCTGGAACATCGAAGAAACGTTGGGAAGTTGTCTCTCTCCTATAGATACTTCCACGGGAAGTGTTTAGGTTACTTGGCACATTTATTTCCACTAATAGCGATACATATTAGAAATTCACGACGGACTGTGGCTGCTCATCGGTTTGAAGTTCAACTCAGTACACCTCGAACTCCAGTATTTGGGATGTCTTCCATTTGAATAACTGCGTTTACATGGAATAAACTTCCTGAGAACATTTTTCCAAATGGATTTAATATCCAGCAACCCAAAACCAATGTGAATCGCTACTTTCGCACAGGCACCGCTTTTAGAGCGCCTGGAAAATGTTCCAGTAGTGCTTGAGTTTTGTCTTCAAAATTCTGAATGTTACTGTAGGGTTCTTAGAAATAAAAATATGTTTATGAATTTCAGCCTCAATTGGAATCTGAAACGATTCACTTTGACCATGAAATTTTAGAATGCTGTCTAATCATAGGACACCATTCCATAATCCTATCATAGGAAACTTTTTATTTCTGACTGTAACACTTTCATATCATCGTCATAATTTTGAGTTATTATTGTGAAGCTGGTCACAGTCAGACTGTACTCAAAACAAGTTTACATACATGCTAGCATTGAAATTACATGATGGATTGTCAGTCATATAATACAAATAATGATGTCATTTCTGCCAGAATTGTGTAGAATAGATGTTTTCCTTATTACGGAAGATTTTTAGCAGAGTGTTTCGTCAGATTGGTCTGATCAGCTTTAGGAAGTACATTCTCTAACTAAATGATTTTTCTCAATCGAAACAATATATTTTTGGTCTCTATGATTCATATGAAAAAAAAAATCGAAAATTTTTCACAGCAGCTTCGTGCCAAAAAAAAATATTTTGCATTTTTTTTTTCGCTGTATTAAAAATTTGGGAATCACTTGCAGAAAGAGTCATCAAAGTTATTTAGTATTAAAGTATAATTGTTCCAAGAAATTGAAATGGAAAAAACATCGTTCCACAAATCGAATTCAAAATTAACTATCAAGAATTACCTGTTTCTTGTGATAATTGAGTAGAAAAAAAACTAATATTTTACAGTTTTTTTTTAAGTGTACAGACTCTTTTATAGAAATCATTTGTACTTAGAATGAAACGAGACATTCTTGAGTAGTTTGTTCCTTGTACAATGTTCCATTGACTTACAATATATAATTGTACAATCAACTTACAATAAACATTACTTGTAAATAATAGTGAATTTTCAGATAATTGGTCACTACTTTGGTACTACTTGCAGTCTTGAATGAATTCTCTAGACTCCTGACCCTTGTTCCTGGTCTCCCCCCTAAAAACTCATTTTTGTTCGACAAGTTATTAATAATTTATCAGATGTCCAACCCCCGATAAAGCCTAAGACTGAAACTAATTAGTGAGGTCGTCACTTCCAAGAGTATAAAACATAGAGGGTGTGTAAGAGGGAGGGTGGCGGGGTACTCAAAGTGTCGCGTTCGTTATTAGCTCGTTTATCAACAGACAGCTGCCAATGATGGGTTATAGTTGACCTTTCTCTCCTTTGAGAGAAGTAGTCCTTCTTATCAGTGTTGGACTCAGGAAAAAAATTCGTCTCAAAGTCTTGTTTTGTGAGTAAAGTGAGGAACAGACATATTGATTTCAAGGAAAAACAGCTTTTTTATAAACAGTTATTTCTGGATATCCCTAACTTACATCAGACCAAGAAATCATCTTCAGTGTTGGAATTGAAGTATATATCATTCTGAAAGATACTCCAGATTTGGAATTGGGTCCAAGTTAGAAAATAATTTTTGTAAGAAAGATCTAACGTTTGGTCATCGTCGAAGCTAATACCGTCTTTTTTTAATCCTGTCTGAATGTTGGTTTCAGGTCAGTATGAGATTTAGTACAAATTTAGTATAGATTGAGTACAAATTCATTATAGAATAGCTACAGTACAAATTACTTCAGAAGCAGATCGGTTCAAGTTTACAGTACAGAACAGTACCGTACCGTAAAGTACATTATTCAGTATATGATATAGTATAGTGTATACAGTACAAATTCAATATAGTATTCAGTATAATTTTAGATTCAGTGCAGTTTATTCCTCAATGGTGCTGTACATTATTCTTTCTCCAACGATGCGATCCATCCGTCTGTAACTTATAACGTTGATTTTTTCTTATCTTAGAATTGAAATATCTAAGAGACAAATCAATTTAGAAAAAAATAAATGTCTTATCTATGTTTTTATAACAAATAGTAAGGTCAGAACAAACTTATTTCGCTTCGTAAGTATTGTCATGTATAGAGACAATAATTTTTCCAGTTCCATGACATTCCCACGAAGAAAACCTGTTCAAGATACACTTCTGCAGACACTAAACTTTCTAGAGATAGATAGGTACTCCACTGTCATCCACTGATCAAGTAGATACATGTATTTTGAATTTCATTAGATTTTTCCGCAGGTTTCCTTCATAATGAAAAACTGCTCATATGTGTTTCTTTCTGAAAACTGGCGATCCTAATACTGTGGATTTTCAATTAAAAACAACCTGCTGAAATTACAGTTTCTATAGATAAATATGTGCTCCAATGTCATTCACTGGTCAAGTAGATACATGTATTTTGAATTTCATTAGAACTTACTTCAGGTTTCTTTCATGATGGAAAACTGCTCATATGTATCCCTGTCTGAAAACTGGCGATCTTGGTACTTTTGAGTATCACCAAGATATATCAATACTGTGAATTTGCAATCGAAAAGATATTTTTGGCATGTATCACATATCAGTACATTGGCATGGTTTAATGCAATATAGGTCTTGCCTTCAACCTAGAAAGTTCACATAAACGTATTAACATATTTTCTGTCACATATCGAATCTGAAAATCGCACGTTGGTTGGTGGGACCTTGTTTATGATTAGCTCACATAAGTTTTTACTTTTGAAGGTGGTCGTTCTTAAGGGGCCACAGCTGGTAGCAGATCTCAAACAGATTTTGAATCTTCTGTTAGCTCAGGTGTGCCGCAGGGTGCCAACCCAGGCCCCTCGTTGTTTATAATTTTCATAAGGGATTTATGTCAAACCATAAATGTTCCTAATTGATTTTTGCTTAGGATATAAAGCTCTACAGCAAAATTCTATCTATTTCAGACTGTCAACAGTTACAATCCGGTTTTAAGTTGGTTCATAGTTGGTGTTTGCATAAAATTGAATCTGAGTATTCAAAAATAAAACATTGTATCTTACAGTAAGAAAACCAAATCGAAATCGTTGCGGAAAAATGAAAAACTTCAGCGTTATAAATGATAGTGAGTTAAAGAGATTCATTTATAAAATCTCTTAAGAGATTCAGGGACGGTCCTATTCTGAAATTACTTTTGATATGTGCAGTCAATCTGGAATCAAGTCCGGCCAATCTGGTTGGCATCTCCAAGAGATGAAGTAGACAGTTTACTTCATGCGTATTGAAATGGCAGAGCACTTATTATGTGCATGTGCCTGTTTCTTGTCTGAAATTGGGAAATTGTGAAACTAAAACACCTACTCAAGGTATTCAACAGATTGAAGTTGTAAAAAAAGTCTTTGTGGGTCACAGTTCTGAGAAGTTGTCAGACTTATGACTCATTGCAATCTACATATACTACTGAAGGGAATAATTTCATATTATGTGAATGAAATAAGTACTTGTTGAAGCGAACAAAAAAAGTAAATGTTCATTATTATTACATATGAATCACATTCTTCTTTCCCTACTAAACAAACCAAAAAGTTGATAACTTACTTCAACTCACCTGTAGAAGAGGAAACATTATCAACAAAATGATTGTAATTCAGAGTCCTCAGGTTTCTCACACAACGAATATGTGAATACAATATTCAATGGGGAGTATTCAAATTTATTTTCAGTGAATTTATACACATGATAAAGTCAATGCCAAGGCATATAAAAACTATATAACAGACCTATGATGAATCATCGAATGAAACAGCGATTTAAAAAAGACATACTGTTTGTTGATAAGAAGTGGCAGTGAGTCATTTGACAATGGGTGAATCGATGATGAATGAATTCATTATCTACCATTGGGGTTTCCGGAAGTTTGTATCGAAATGCTCGTCAAAAATAAATTGATAAGGATTTATTGTATCACAGTGGTGTTCATCATCTAACAGTACATTTCTTCTATATGAATCGCGGCTATAATTTGAGATGTTGATTAGTAACTGAACATTTATATTGAAATGTAAGCGAATTTCTTTGTGTGATTTGGGCAATACTAAAACAAATATGTTACTCACGACAGTGTACTGGAGCCCCAGTTTTCTCCTAATGATGCATTCTTCAGAAGAAAATAACTCTTTATGTTCCAAAATGTCACCACCTGGACTTATTTAAGTTTATTATTATTCTAGGGAACTCATCTCATGATATTATTCAGATACATCATAGTTGTTTTCAAGTTGCAAGTTATATTGCAAAACTATCGATTTCATCAGCTGCTGCATATATTGATCTTAAAAAATCTCAATATAAGCATTCGCTACGACATTATCAACTTATTCTTACTTATCCGGTCCTGCCCTTAAGGCTTCTTGTGTGGTAGTATCTGAACTGTGTCTTATATGATCAATTATCTTGTTCTTGTTTTGACATTTAGGAAATAACTTGTAGATATCTTGGAATTGAATTAAGTTGCCGACAGCATTCTCGATCGTTTATCACAAAATTATTGAGGAAAATCCTTGTGTTCGGGAAGTTAACCATGTTACAACTAAGTTGGTAGAGAATGACTATAGGAATTTGTGATGTATTACTTTGATAACAGATTAATGGTAGATTATGGTCTACTTCGTTTAGATGCAATAATTTTGTCCTTGCACGTTTTGGAAACCAAGTTATCGCATTCATTTATTTTTCTAAAATTTGAACTGAACCTTTTCTGAAAAACAATAAATTTTGTCTCCAATGGCTCAATAAAGCAAAGCGCTCTTATTTGTTATTGATTACAGAGTTATTAATAGCAACCACTTTTTCCAATTTGGAGAGTACCAGTACCAGAGTACCATTCATAATAATATTCGAATTGATGAAGTCCTCAAGAAGGGCCTTGCTTCAATTTTTTATATCATTTGAAATCAGAAACCGGTTGAAATCGGGACAAAATCATTCATTTCATTATCATTATCCTGAGGTAGGTTAAAGGGCACGACAGGAATTAAAGGCAACCGCACTGCCGACTCTTCAGCCAAGGAAGCGGCTGGACTAAGAATTTTAGGATCCAGTGGCACCCACGGCCTGATGACTTCGACAATTGCGGAACTAGCCAAACGTCACACCTATGCTCAATCCCTAAAGAGATGGGATGAAATCAAAGGTTGCAGGAGTGCGTTTGGCGAGTCTTGGCCTACACCTGCCGATATAAAGGAGATGTTTTCCATTGACCTGTCCATTTTCCTGGAAAGGACAGGATGGACGATGACCTAGGAGATTCATTTCATTTGAGCAATACGTATGATAGCAATGTGAAAAATTCTCCTTTTTTTAAATTATATGGCATCGATGCAACGTTGAAGTCATTTTTGAAGAATATAATAATGATGGAACTAGAGTATCTGTGAGAAATCGTTGGTTTGTGAGTTATACTCCAATCGATCTTACATTTCAAGAATATATGCATCCGAATACAACGCAACCGAAATTTCCAGAAAATGACAATAGATTCATCTGTTTTTTCTGCAATAAAAACTGTTCAGAAACAATCACGATATGAGTCTAGATAATGAATGTTATGATGAACCGGAATAATGAAACCAGCAGGTAGTTACTCGACAACGATCAAAGTGAATTATTGTTAGACCATTTGCAAATAAAATTGCATTATATCTACCTGCAAACAGCTTAAATAATTTTGATTACTGTCGAGTTCCTATCTGCCGATTTCCTCATACAGAAATTAATTGTCAGTTTGGTATATCTCTGAAAACACTATACAACTCAGTTCGTTATCATCAACCGAGGACGCAGTAAAATTATATATCAAAAGAGTTTACTTGCAAGTTCAACAAAAAAAAAATGCACTGATACCTTCTGAAGAATGGTTATGACAGAAAGGTAACTACTTGAAATCAATCAAAATAACCCATTATTAAATCCATCAAAACTACTTCAAATTTTTTATTAGTAGTATAGTCACTACGTATAAATATATAGTTATTTTCTTTCTTACTTTATTCAGACATTTCTCACATATTTTGTATAAGGATGGAAAAGTAGAAATCCAGTCTGATGTACTGTTGTTATATAATATACACGAAGAATGTCTCTACTAAAGTACATCAAAACTTACTCATATTCATAAATATCATATATTCCTTCTGAACAATATACATAGATAATCAGGTTCCCAAGTCAAAAGGTTTCTGATTCCAAATAATATAATAAAACAAAAATCATAACCATCAATTGATAACCATAAATTGATCTTTCTCTTGAAGATGGTCACTTGGTGATCGAAACACGTGTCGAGGTGATAAAATAATGGTTTGGTGTTGGGAAAAAACTCCTGTAATATTCATTACTACTCCAAAGTTTCCAAACAGTGCATCACAAATCAATTGCTACTATTAAGAGCTACTACTATCACTAAAGTGATAGCTATAAACTCGTCGTTTACTACTGATGTTTTTCGTTCTAGTTTGAAATCAGCAAAAGTGAAACCGCTTTACATGATGATCCCAGCAATTTTTGACCGATCTCAATTGTATCAACGTTATCAAAAATCATTGAAAAACTAGTCGAAAGTAGGATAGTGGGTTTCTTAGAAAAACAAAAAAATTATAGCTTCCGTACAGTTTGGCTTCCGACACGAAAAAAACGCAAATGACGCCATCTTCCATTTACTCGAAAACGTCTACACGTCCCTAAATGATAAAGAAGTGGCGGCGGCAGTATTTCTGGACCTTTCTAAGGCATTTTATTGCGTGGAACATGAAATCCTGTTGCAATAACTCTTCCATTATGGAATTCGGGGAACAGCCTTCGAATGTTTCAGATCTAATAATACTGGTAGAAATCAAAAAATAACATTGAGCAACAACACTGCTGATAGTGGAAAATTTGTACGCGGTGTTCCTCAGGAGTCAGTCCTAGGCCCAATTTTATTCTTGCTATATATTAACAATATGGTAAAACTTGATATATCTGGAGCATTTATCTTGTTTGCGGATGACATTACGGTACTTTGGCGTAATAAAGATCATGTTACTTTGACTCTCTCTATCCACTCAGATTTGGAAAAAAATTAAAAATGGTGTGAATCGAATATGCTATCGCTGAATGTTTCTAAAACAAATCTGATAACATTCAAATGGGACTCAAAACAAGTAATACTGGGTGAACACATAATTGAAAGTAAGCCTGTAACTGAATTTCTTAGTATATTCATTGACTTTAATTTAAAATGGGATACGCAAATTACTGCTTTAAAAAAGAAATTATCTTCTGCTTTGCCATAAATGTCATATCTCGTGAATTCGGATTTTCAGCAGCAATGAATACAAACTATTTACTTATGGAGAGTCATCTCTGGTATGGAATTCCTTGCTGGGGCTCAGATAGTCAGATTTTGATGCATAGTATATTCGTTAACCAGAAAAGAGCTTTGAGAATAACATTCAAATAGAAGATGTGTGACTCGTCTAGGCCACTTTTCTGCAGAAATAAAATATTACCAATATTTGCAATATTCATTCTAGATACTGTCTGCTTAAACACAAAGAAAAGTTTGAAAGCCATACAGAAAAGTCTACGCGTAGCG
>WOGO01001134.1:0-19281 GCA_015342085.1 Leptinotarsa defecta | reverse complement strand
TCAATAAACTTGCGTAAAAAAAATTCCTGATTTCTGAAAGTATATCTCAATTATTTATATTTTTTACAGAGCCCTGAAAATAGAGCCAAAAACGTGTAGTCTGGCTTCCGCGTGTATTCCGTCACTATGACATGAAAACAATAAAAATTATTCAAACATATTAAATGCGAATATTAGGAAATTGATGAATTCATGTGATGTTGGAATACATCAATGAACAATAATCAGCAGTTGAAAAATTTTCATTTAAATTTCAACATTCGTTATGCATTTTTTTATCAATAACATTTTTTGAATTGAAAGTTAATATTGAAATCCCTATAATTATTCCCAATAGGCTCAAAACTAGAGTACCGTTGCCAAAATAAAAAAATTGTTATTTTCCACTTTTTCAATAACAATTGAAAATTATAAATTACAGAAAAAATACATGATTTTTTCCTAGTTTCAATGTCTCATGATTAAAAACTACTCAATAGTATATTTGTTCATTTTCTACTGCCGTTGTTAATAAATTTATCATTAACAAATACATTGTTCACAAGCAATTCGAATTCTATTGCACTCTATTAAATGAAAAAAATCATGACTTTTAGAAAAAAACTTCCCCTTAAAAAATGTCTTTGTTGCTAAAACATGCGTTTGTTGATTAACAATAGTTTTCTGTGACTAAATATTAAAATTAAGGAACTGTTTTTTTAAATCATAAATTCTTTTGTTTTTTGAAGTTTTGAATTTTCATAAAAATTTTTTTTCAATACTTCATTCTGTAAGTTGCTATGTGTTTTTTTATTTTTTCAATTTTTATAAAACTTTTGATATTGTGATATCTTGATTTTTTTTTTTTCATTCGCTCCTCCGCATTTATATTTATAATAACTTTTAAACTATTGCAGATATGACAAATATGCTTTCAGTCTTTTCTGTTAATTATCAATTCATTAATAATTTACAGAGAATTTACAAAATCAAAAACATACTGAAAGTTATTTTGAAATCCATTAAATAAATCATGCTCAGTACAGTTTAAAGTTTTTTTAAAGATTTTCATTTTTTTTGCAGTCTTTCAGATCGTTTTAGTGGCGGTGGCTCATCATCTGTGATTTCTTCTGTATTTTCTTGTCGTGATTTTCCTTGAACCTCCTCCTCTTCGACTTTTTTAAGTATCGGTTCACAGTATTCCTGAACTCCTATTGGATAATCTTGATAATAATTAAGGTCGTCTTCATTTCCATCGGGATTACTATCGATATCATCATCAAGTGATGGTCTTGTACTATTAAAATGTATTTCACCTTTACAATTTTTTCATAAAGATGAGTAAGAAAGCCCGGCTTTTCTATATCCACATCGAATAATACACTCTTTTATGCAGGCAGAATTGATCAGCTTCAGCAAGTTGTCAGTTGAAAAAAACATAGCTCCTTTTATTACAGAATGGAGTATTAGAAAAACCATGAATAAAAGTATTTGTTTATAAATTTTTTTTAAATAAACGATTGAAAAAAGAATTAAAAAAAATGTTTTCGAAACCTTGAAGAAGAATAGATTTTATGATTTAAAAAAAAGCGGTTCCTTAATTTCAATACTCTCTCACAAAAACGATTGTTAATTAACAAACAAACTTTTTAGCAACGAAGAAAATTTTTCAAAGAACAATTTTTTTCTAAAAATCATGATTTATTCTATTAACATAATGAAAAAAAAATTGCTCATTAACAATGTATTTGTTTATGATAAATAGCAGAAAAAAAATTCAATTTATAATTTTCAATTGTTAATAAAAAAGTAGAAAAACACATTTTTTTTAAATTTTGGCAACGGTAATCTAGTTTTGAGCCTATTAAGAATAACTTCACCAAAGGAAAAACAATGCCAGGGTTTTAGTTTAATTATTATAGGAATTTTAACCTTCAATTTAAAAAAAATTATTGATTAACAAATACCTACATAATTAATTTTAAAATTGAGATAAAATTTTTTTGACGGATTATTACATATTGATGTATCCCAACATTACATGAATTTTTTTCATTCCTTAATATTCTCATTTATTATGTTTGAATATTTTTTTTGTCTTTATGTCAGAGTGATAGAATGCGCGCGGAAGTCAGTCTATCCGTTTTTGGCTCTATTTTCAGGGCTCTGTAAAAATTATAAATAATTGAGAAACAGTTTCGGGAGTCGGGACTTTTTTTACGCAAATTTATTGATCTTTTCAGTTATTTTTCAAATAACTGTTGAAAATATTTCGAGATATTCAAAAGAAACTGAAGCCCCATTTTTTTTTTGGTTCATAACTTTTTTATTTTTTTCAGCACCTTCTCGGACCTTTCCTTAAACTTTCTAGGTAAAAATACGAATTCAATGACACCTTGATCGTAATTTTTGGACCCGTCTGTAAAATTTCACAAACAAAAAGTACATGTAACATGTGACTATATAGTGGTTTAGACATCAACGGATGGTATCCTTTGTTTATAAAATATTTTACTACCTCTGTCTATCATGAACCAGAAATTCCGTCGATGATTCCAGCATCAACTCTTTTTGTCATCTTGTTAAAAAAATCTGTTAAAATATGTTTATCCATTTAGCAGATGTCGCCCCTCCACGAACGACAACCCTCAAAATTGGAATATTGTGCGAGCTGAGGATTAACGAGGACTCCAATTTATATGATCAATTTCATTGAGCTTTGAACAAATTCTCTGTAATTCAATGAAGTTCACCTAATTTAAGGGGCCTGTTCACCTGAAATATTGAAATGAACATAAACAAATATTCGGTGCCACAAGCTATTAAAAACTCGCCAGAGATCACGAAATTTATTATGGAATTTTGCCTTCTTCCGATGTTTTTCTGATTTAAACATTTGACAATCACTACTCAACACTTGAAAGATGATAGAATTTAGAGAAATTTTATTGAGTCTGATGAAAATATATCCACCAAATAGAAGACAGGAAGCGAAAGTGAGTGATTCTATATAACTGTTATGTGCTTTCCGGTGATACAGTATTTTTTTACACATCCAATACTTTCTTATTAGTCAGCTTGAAGACTGGCAGTCAACAAATCTAAAGCAAATGAACTTTAAACGTTCAGGCCAGTCTCCATATACCTACACAGTAGGTTTAATGGACTGACGCCTATCAGAAAACAACTACTCCCCTGGCTATACCACGAAGGGTCGAATAAAAGGTAATTTTCATGAAAATCAAATGATGCACAGATTGCATTATTTGATTTTTATAACCGCTGGTTTTTCATTTTTAATAAAAATAGTATAGCAAAAATATCTCCCAATAAATCCACCAAAGAAAAACAAGATCAAAATTAACTGTTCATTTGGAATGAACCTATCAATAGTCGACATATGGAAATGTTCAGAAAGGACGGTTGCCGTAAGTGGTTCGTTCTAATCATTGAATCGACCGCTATGTGGAACGGTGGTTAGAGGTCGACGTATGAACAGTCAATTTCAACTGGGCGTCTTTCAACCTGTGAGATGAATCGAATATCGAAAGATGAAATGTCGTTTATCTTCAGCTTGTTTAAATTCCAATTTCTGGAAGATTCTAGTTTGTAAGATTACAAAAAATGGTTAGTAGTAAAATATCTTGCAGTTCTGGTGTTTGCGAGAAGAGCTTCTTTTGGATTCATTTTACGCTAGTCTACAATAATAATAATAATAAATGGGCTTTATTCATTGACATAAAGAAGAAGTAAATACAAAAATCACTGAAAGGGCGAAGTTCAGCCGAACCTGTTTTACAACTTAACCTGGGGGATGTTTTATATAGAAATATAAAAATAATTACCTAGTATACATTGGTAAATGAGTAGTTCATGAATATTTGTGAAACTAAGAAAAACAAAGATTATAAATTCCAAAGTAAATATTAAAAATCTATTTAGCCTGAATAAGGTAAAATATATAGCAAAACATACACAAAAGTGAGACAAAGGAAAAACCATATGAGCAACGCATAACATGAATAATATTATCTATCCAGAAGACTTCAGTTATCTTTCCAACTTTTTCTTGAAATTATATATGAAGTAGTGTATAAATTCACTGGGCAGATAATTATGTTTGATAAAGTTGTAAACGAAACCACGAGAAAAGCAGGCTGTCGAGTGTTTTGGAATGATAAAAGTGTGACGGTTTCATGTCCTTAAGTTATTCTGTGATTTGATGAATATAACGTGGCTTTTTGTTAATGAGGAATTTATGTGTATTGACGAGTAGGTGGAACTGCCAGGTTTCAGCAATCGGTAACCAACCTGACTCTTCGAACTTGGGGGATATATGATTGAATTTTCTCACAACATAAGAAAGACGAATGCAATTGTTTTGTATTTTTTGTAAGTAATTTACATCAGTTTGTATCAAAGCAGGCCCATTGACTATATCGCAATATGCTAATATAGACAATATGGGGGTTTCGCAAAGTTTCAACTCATAATATCTCTACTTTGATAGAGTTGACGTAGGATACTGTATGAGCTACGACAAGGTAAATTTATATGTTTGGAAATCTCAGGTCAGCATCTAGTCATAAACCCAAGTTCTTGCTTTCTGTAATTGTTTGTAGTAAGTCTTGTCCAAGTTGGATTTCAATTCTTCCTTCAATTTCCCGTCTTTTGTGTTTCGGGCCAAAAAGTATCAGCTGAGATTTTTCAGAATTCAATTTCAGGTTATGGGCTATAGACATATCCAGTAACTTTTGTAGATCGCTGTTAATTTTTTCCATTGCCACCTGCCAGTTACTTGAAGGAAATCGATAATATAACTGAGTGTCATCTGCATAATGATGAACTGTGCAATGATCACCACCTTTTGTGTATCGGGTCAAAAAGTATCAGCTGAGATTTTTTAAAATTCAATTTCAGGTTATGGGCTACAGATAGTTTCAGTAACTTTTGTAGATCGCTGTTAATTTTTCCATTGCCACCTGCCAGTTACTTGGAGAAAATCGATAATATAACTGTGTGTCATCTACATAATGATGAACTGTGCAATGATTAATTATTTTATAGAAGTCAGATATATACAGAGAGAACAGAATGGGGCCAATGATAGAGCCATAAGGTACTCCATAGCCAACAGGTAAAGCACTAGGACACTTTCCATTCAGACATACTGACTGAGTCCGATTTCTGGGGTAACTTTTCAACAGATCTACAGTCCCTTTACTAAAGCCTAGAAATGCCATTTTTCTACACAGAATATTGTCTAATGTATCTAATGCTTTACTGTAGTCCAAGAGTACCATGGCAGTTACTTCATTATTATCAGTTCCTTTGAATAAATCTTGGGTGAAGGTAGATGTTGACAAGAGCGGTGGTGGTGCTATAAAATGTACGAAATCCAAATTGAACATTTGTTATTAAATTATTGTTGTATACAAAAAAAACAATATGATCTTTCAGAATTCACTCGAACACCTTAGATAGGATAGGCAGTTTGTTAATTGGCCTCAAATGAGATAATCCAGTTGAATTTTCACATGCAGAAGGAAAATGCTTTGTTTCTATTAAGGAATTGATGTGTATTATGTGTATTATGTGGTTGATAAGATAATTTTCAATATACTTCAACTCAATGAGAGAAATGCTGTCAGATCCAACCCAGTTACTTTTCATACCACTGATGTATTGTTGAGTTTGGAGTGGTGTCACTCTGCGAAAATTCGGAGTAGGTCCATTATAGGTCTGAGTATATCTTCAAATGAGTGTTTCGTGATGACGAGATTTTGCAGGATGAATAATATTTGTGAAGTGAAAGTTTATTCAATTTAGATCTGATAAATCCGCCAGAAGGTAACGGCTATGTTTATTTTTTAAAATTTCAAGTTTTCTTAGAGTACCCCAGATCAAACTGAAATTTCCGTTTCTCGAGACAAATTCTAACTAGGCTTACGGAATTTCTTATAGCTCGTCCAGTCTCTATAAGATTTGGTTACTTTGAACTTTCCAAGAGCTTTATCTCTCAGTTCAATCATTTTCTTGATGTTGAAGGTAAGCCATGCAGTGGGCGTTTTTGTTGTTCTCATAGACCTAACTGGGGCATGGGCATTGAAAAGAATTGATGTGTTTCTGATGAAAAACTCTACCTACCTAACTACTGTTTTGAATTGGAAGATTCTATCCCAATCAAAGAGATGGACATCATTGAAAAAATCCTCTTGGTTGTATCCATCCTTTCCTGATGTTACCAATATATCAATAAGGGTATGAGTATTAGCTGTTATTCTTGTAAGGACTTCTATCCGTTGCGACAGATTATAACTTTAAAGGAAGTTTAGAAAGAATTTTACAGAATTATCCATTGATGAGAAGTTAATATTCATATCTCTCACCAAGTTTAAGGAATCGCAGTTCATTAAAAAAATTGACACCATATCTTCGAGTACGGCGATGGAAAGTGATACATTAGCTTCCTCTAGTCGGTTAACAACTCGGAATATGTATTTTTTGTAAAGTTCACTCACCGATATCCAGATATTTCCGAGATATTGGTTAATCTCAGAAAAAATTACTCGAAATTGTATTGAATTTTTAATGTACCTAGAAGCACACTCCTCCTCTTCCGTCTCTGTCAGCTCTAGCAATAATACAATTGTCAATATTAACCACTTGTGAAGAAATATTAGGACTGAGCCAAGTTTCCGAAATACCAATAATTTCTATATTGTCAAAAGCCAAATTGTCAAAAATACTAATTTCCGAAAGTATTCAATTTTCCAAATTTATAGCCTCAGTGCACTGCACTGTAAGGTTCGATCTAGTAAAAGTTCAATTGCCTAAATGAAGTTATGATATTCGGCAATTAGCGATAATGCAAAAATGCTGATTGGCAATATTAGACTTTGACCTAAAATCGGGAAAAAAGATGGGTGAGCATTAATGATTCGGATGCCATTTTCTGAAGATAATACATCCATCACTCCCTGAAAATGTACCTTCGGTAAGTGTATCTATCGATTTATATTATTGGCTTGTTGAATCATATTTTTGAGGGTTATGTTGTTCATTTATTTTAATGAATTTCGGTATTTTTTTATCTATGATTATTATTTTTATGTAAATCCTACCATCTAACTTAACCCCCAACTCGCGAGCCATTTGGCCGCGACATGTGGTGGAGGAGCCTAACGCAATTTTTCTGCTAATTTTCGTTATGAATTAATTCAAAAACCTTATACAATGTACAAAAATATTTTATTCACTATTCGTTCTTGCCAAAAGTTTTTTTATTTTGAATCATTTCATTTTTTATTACTTGGTCCCTAATTTTCATGATAAATGTTGGTTTTTGTATTAGAAACGAGAACTATTCTACGTACGGCAGAACATAGCAATGTTTGTAAACAGACTTAATTATTCCAATTTCGAAACCATCAGGGCATATTCCAGTATTAAAAATCATATTTATAAAATGCACTAAAGGTTTTGATATTAGATCTTTCAATGTTTTTACAACTTTACAAGTTATTTCATCATATCCAGGTGATTTTCTGAGTTTGGAACTATCAATTACATTTTCAACTTTAGATTCACCTGCTCCTTCCATATAAAAGGAATTCACATATCTTTTCAATGTGTTTCTACCCACCGTGTTTTTTATAATTTTTCCTGCGAAGCTCTCTTCAACTTTAGAATAATAATTTATAAATTCATTATTTATTTATTTATCAATATTGGGGTTACAAACAGATTAACAAATCCAATAGAGAACCCACTTTATAATTTAAGTTCAAGTGGGCTTTGAGAAAAAAGAAAGTTAATTTTAATTTTTTGTAAATTAAATTGGACAATCGAAGAATAACATAATTCTTATAAGAGTTACAGAAACTACAGAAATGATCACAACTTATCAATGAAATTTTTTTTTCATCCTGCGTTTGAAACAGCCTAGAGAGATTTCAAAATATTGAATATCATTGCAAATTTTGTTGAAGGTTTTAAGCATTCTATAAAGTGGTGAATTCTGAGCAGTATTTGTCCTTGTGTAAGTTAATTTAAAGAATTCTGTACGCCTCAACGTTCTACCCTGAACATTGAAGTCAATTTTGGAATAAAGCTCTGGGCAGTAGACTAATCCTTTCATCAACTTGAAAATCATGATAAGATCCGTAACAGTTCTTCTATCCTTCATAGACATAATATTGTATTGGTGCATAATGAGACTGTAATCGCTTTTCGTAATTGGAAAATTTAATTTGTGACTAATGTAGCGGAGAAATTTGTTTTGGACTCTCTCAATACGATCTATGTTTATGTGGTACTGTCACCATTTTTCTTTTTTTATTTTTAACAATACCTTTCTCATCAATACTTCAGTGGAACATCAACGAATGATACAACCTCATCATGCTTCAAACTCTTATATCAGAACACAAGCCATCACAAGTCATCTGTCTTCAGAAAACAAACCTCAATGACGAGCCTGAAGCGGCAGAAATGGTACACTTCGAGTCAAAAAGTCTCGCCAGAGACTGTCACCGTCACTGTGCAAATTGGAGGGAAAAAAAGTGCAGCATATACCATTATCAGGAGAACCAATCGAGAAACAGGGCCTCATAATCTCAATAAACCAAAATCAGTATCCTAGGTTTCTTACGGGAGATAGTAATAACGTACAACGAAAATCCCCTAAAGAAGCACGAGTACCAGAAGCTTCTACAATACAGGACATTGATGACTTGATCTCACCCTGTAATAAACTAGCCCAACAACCAAAGTATCATGGGATACATTCCACTATACATTTCAATAAAAATTCTCCAAAATGAGAAATTGATTCAGGTAATTGTTATGTTATGTTGTTTGAAATATGTTTTTCTGTTGACCAGCTATCCCACCCCTACTTACGACAACCCTCTGAAGTCGAAACTTGAGCGAGCCAAGGACTAACGAGGTCTTATCTTTTAACCTGTGATTCCTAACACGGGTTGGACGATAGCAAGTGGAAATCGATCGTTGAGCCTGCGGCTTGAACCATTGACTCACACATCGGTCGATTGACTGAGTGAACAAAGCACCCACGTCGAACCGCGCGGCTACCAACCGACTTTTAAAAACCTATCTTGAAACTGATATTGACTAATATTGAATAACTCCAAACGAGCAACTTGTCAGAAATACGTATCCACTTTGAACATCTGGTATGAAGTTGGAAGAATATTCTACCTGAAAAGTTTCGATAAAGTGAAAGTAATCCGTACAAATTGAGAAGCAATACGACGATTTAAAAATTATTGAGGAGTATGCAAAAACTTATTCAAGAAAAGTTCTTTTGAAGTGATAAACGAAAGTTTATGCCACTTATCATGTGATCTGTAGAAGACAACAGCGAGCCTATTGAAGCAACCAAATACATTTAGGAAAATAAAAAAATAAACCCGAAATCAAATTTATATAACAAAATCATTGATTGATTTTATCAATGATATCATTGATACATCTCATTCCTAGTATTTTTCCATATATGTAGGTATTCGGTGTTTTTAAATTCTCATTTCAAAATCTAAAAACAGCGACACATTGAAATTAAGATTTCAGTTTGATTAAAACATATTTCTAGGACGCAATATGATTCACATTTTTTCGTTACGCAACATTATTTTTTTTTTTCAAAAATTATTTTTCACTTTTTCTCTGACTTCACACAAATTAACATACTCATATTTCAATTTCAGGCTTTATTGGCTACACCAATTCGTCAAAACCATAGTTGGACTCCTATTGCTGGTTTTATTGTGGTCTATAGTATCCTACCTTTTTTCACAGTGATGTTTCGGAATGCCTTTTATACTGTGATTGGCACTCGCAAGATATTGTTCCAAAGTTTCCTTCTGGGAGTTATAACCGTGTTTATATAGTGATATACATATTGTATTTATTCCAGTTAAATATTTCATTAATTATAAGAATAAAATTGAAAAATATATATTTGTCGTTCATTTTTTACTTTCGTGGCACAGAGAATATTAACCATATACGTAAGAATATATATATTAGGTTAGGTTCGGACCAAAGTGAGTGGGTCTATTCGATCCTCCACCGCAACCCGCAAGGGTTTATTGTAGCTCACACTTATTCACACTTCTTAACGAAGTCGATGGTGAGTGGTCTTTCAGGTCAGATGTTAAGAGAACGGCTCTGCGGAACTGTAAAAACCTGATTTGGTCCCCATCGGGGCAGGCACAAAGCATGTGCTCTGCGGTTTCATCATTTTCCAAACAGAGGCGACACACACTGTCTTCCGACAGTCCGAGTCTCCGCATATAAAGATTCAAATGACAGTGACCTGTAAGAAGGCCTGTTAGACATCGTATTTCATCCCTACTGTAGTCCAACAACTGTTTGGTATCAAGATTCAAAGCCAATCCATAAATCTTCTTGCCATCCAGGTATTGAATCTTTGTTTGGCAAAGCCTAAAGCGATGTCAATGACAGGTTCTGGTCCGATGAAGTTGCTTGCAGCACCCTCCTTTGCGAAGGAGTCAGCAGCCTCATTGCCTTCCAGGAATCCAGACCAGAAACAAGCTGTTAAATCTTCCTATCGAGGAGAGTCGTTTTTGACAATTTGCTACAAGTTTAGACGTTGCTCGGTAGGAGCCAAGAGCTTTCAACGCCGCTTGACTGTCCGAGAATATTTTCATTGACTTGTGTATGAGGTTGGATTCTTTCATTCTTTCCGAGCACAATTCAATAGCGTAAATTTCCGTATTTCCTCCTCTCGGATCATCAAGTCCTCTCTACTCAGGAACAGTACTTTATAAGGTAGTTCGTAGTTGCCAGTTGGAGTCATGAAGTCAGAGGTCATTTCCAGAATGCTGTGACTTCCATTGTCAACCAACAGTCTGTTGCACTCTGCATTAAGTTGATTTATGCAATTGGCAATGTGCATAAGTCTATATGCAGTCCATCTAGTCCAAAAGAAAGAATTGAACAAACTTACCATTTTTGATATATGAGACAAAAAAAGTAGTTGATAATGCAATAGGTGATGATACTGAAATAGATGTTATGCATGAGTTCGTGCAAAACTTCCTATACTTCTAGTGATAAAGTAGTCCCGATGTCTGATTTCAACCATTCAGCGATCATTCCAACATCGGAAGTGAATAGAAAACCATTCAAACTGGGAAATGGGAACGTGTTGATGACATCGCTCTGGCGGGCAATGATGAACCCCTCAGTGTCTGGACAGGCGCTTCGATAAGCCGAAGTCTTCAATGTTGTTGAAGGAGGCCCCATGTATTGGATTATCCTTGTGTTGCTGCAGAAGTGATCGGATCTCTGTGGCTTTTATATGGGTTTTTTGATGGATGGGATCCAACTCGGTGACGAGTTGTGATCTCACCTTGTTCAGTGTCGAAAACTGAATCTAGTTCATCAGCCGCTCGGACAGCTGCCCTGAAGAAAACTCCAGTTCCTGATCTCTCATGGTCGCGGACTACGCAGAGAAAGGGATTGGAACTCCTCATGACTTCACAGGCTGCATCCTCTACCATTTTGTCATATAGACACCCCAAACTTGAAAGTCCAGTGCTTTACTGTTGGGGGAAGTACAACCGTGAAACGGACGATTTGCAAACTCCTATAGAGGTGCATCATTTTCCGGTCTTTACGTCGACCTCATACAGCTCCTTTAGAGTCCACTTTACTACTCCAAACGAGTGAAGTAAAATTGGAACGGCATGTATATTTATTGCAGCAACTTTGTTCATCCTTGATAGTCCTGCTAATACTTGCCGCGGAGAGAGTTCGTCACTGTTGTTACCTTTTGTGAGTGGCGTTGTTCTACCCTGAGGTAGGTATACGTCTCTCCAACATCCAGATAGTGCAGGATGATTCCATCTACGAGTTGCACATCCTCTCCGTAGTCTCCGCATAGTCCTCTTTAGAGATGGACCGTTGTCTATCTCGAATTTACCGATAGCATATAGCATGCGTGTATTCTTGCACAACCCTCGAAGACTGAAGGGTATCTTCTTCTCCAGATGCATATAGTTGAAGATCATCCATATATAACAAATGGGTGACCATATGCCTCCAGTTTCCGTATGCGCCACAGTTATACCCTCGAGTATTTCTGAGCGCAACGGATAATAGCAATAGTGAGATGCAGAAAAGAAGGCGACTGTGGAAATTGCCCTGAAATACACCTCTTCCAAAAGTGACCCACCCTGTTTGGACTCCATCCTGATCAGCTGTTATGGTGGAACGAGTCAACAAGTGTGGTATCAGTTGTTCAAGGTATCTCACTATTTTGTCGGGTACCGCAAGGCTTCTGAGCAAATGTAAGATGAGCTCATGCGATGTTATGTCAAATGTGTTGGATAACCGATCCGGGCCATAGAGAGGTTACGCTTATACTATATCGAGTCCTACTTTACACATCTATCGATGAGTAAGTAGGTCTTCGACCCTCTCTGCTCGTATATCCGTTCGAATGCTCGGTCCACTGCGGTGAGTATTCGTGTACATAAGATGCCCGTGATCAACTTATAACATGAATTTGAGTATATCGGCCTGTAATTCTCATATCTCCGCTCATATCCCCCAATATAATTATTATTAATACTATTTGGCTGATTCTCACCGTATATTTGTATCTAGGACTAGAATGTTATCGAAACGAAACGACCGAAATGTCTTTCGAACAAATTAGTTACAAGTAAACATCCGGTGGAGTGCCTTCAGTGTGGTTTACACAAAACGTCCGTGCCGCAGCTTTTCCACGCTCAGGCAGGTGTTTTCCACGGTATTCATAAAATACGCTACTAACAGCACAGATAGATACCAGATAACGTGCAGGTTCATCAGTGACAGGCCGACACCTGTTTCATACCGGGTGTGTTCATTTCTTCGGTTATGTTTTTTATTATTTTTTGGTTGTCGGTTTTAATTGCCAGGATAAAAATCATGAGCCAACTCGCTGAGGAATGGAAAAATTTCTTCGAAGTAATTTTATCAATTTTTTGAATTTAATAAGTTAACATTCATCAGTTAACATGATGATTCATTTCGGCTTTTATATAAGGATTTGAAACCACAACAGCAAAATCTTTAAGGCGCTCTATGAGCGCCTTACTCGTAGAATTATCTATAAAAGAGACAAATCTCCAACCTTTCTTCGATATTCCAGAATATCGAAGTTGCACATGATGTTTCTGTCTCCAATCAGGCAGATGGCTTTTTTCTGGATGGAATCCAGCAGTTTCAGGGTATGTACGTGTATAGTTTTTTGGTCCGGAACAGAGTTCCGGACCAAAAAACGACGATAAAAATAGGATTGGAGACAATATCTCTGGAAAATGCCAGCGTTAATGGTGAAAATATTCGAGAGATATCAATCGACAGCCATTTGAAGGGAACATTTTTTTCAGGAAGCTGGAAAGACATACATAAAAATGATGTGATAAGCCATAGCATCGAAGTTTGGTCAGCAAACCGCCATGCCTCTGAAATATCAAGTGGTCATTCCCGATATGGGCAGAATCAAGAGATCATTGAACAACAAAGAATCCACCCTGGGTATATTCATAGAAATCGAGGGAGTGTTTGATAAAACAACATTTCCAACAATTACCCAGCAACTACACCCCAGGAATGTACCCCTAGTAGTAGAAGAATGGATACTCAAGATGCTCTCTAGTAGACCAATAAGTGTCAATGTAGAAGACGGTGAGAGGACTAGTCATGAGGGGATGTCCACAGAGGGGAGTCTTATCACCCCTTCTCTGGAACAAAGTTCTGGATGGGCTCAAATTAATAGAAACATGGTGTAAGGAACACTCACTGTCGATACATCCCAAGAAGACTGAGATGGTCCTTTTCACTAGAAAAAGAAGATCATCAGGCTTGAAACCTCCCGACAAGAAGCTAACATGGAATTTTCACCTATAGAGTAGAGCAAAAGGAGCATATGTGGCTTATGAGCAATTTCGGAGGCAGTGGGACGCGCATGGGGTCTTTTACCCCGTGTGGTCATCTGGATCTACATTTCAATATTAGGACCTATCTTAACGTACGGAGCCATTGCATGGGCACCGAAAGTTCTACAAGCAACGGCCATCCAAAAATTATATCAAATACAGCGATTGGCTTGTTCAAACATCACAGGAGTCATGAGAACAACACCAACCGCGACAATGGAATTACTTAAGGGTCTGACTCCTCTGGACCTGTACGTTAAGGAAGTTGCGTTAGTGGCCATGTTACGATTCCTCACGACTGGTATAAACCTCGAAGTGGGAATGGGTCAATTGAGGCTGAGCCTATGGCGAGAAGCGCTTACTTTGCAATCTCTGCTGTAGGCATCCAGTGATGCAATTGAATCCAGGTTTGTGTTTAATAAACCCAACAAAATACTCGTACAAATAAAACAGAACACAGAGTCAGATACCACAAATGCAATACGCATATATACAGACGGCTCAAAAACCGAAGAAGGCTCAGGATGTGGAGTTCACTCCAGATCACTGACCCTAAAGAATAAGTGGGGAATGGGAAAAATACCAGCGTGGTTCAAACAGAACTGGCAGGTATCTCAATCCCCACAAAAGAAATAACCAGAAAAGGAACAATCTGCACTGATAGCAAATAAGCCTTAGTAGCCTTGAACAGACAACGTGTTACCTCAGGGCTAGTACTAGAGTGCCACCAAGATTTAGCCAAAACCTCGGTAGATAATAACATTATCCTGAGGTGGGTTGAATGGCACGACAGGAGTAAAAGTTATCGCATTGCCGACACTTTAGCCAAGGAAGCGGCTGGACTAAGAATTTCAGGACCCAGTGGCACCTACGGCTTGATGACTTCGACAATTGTGGAATTAACCAAACGTCACACCCATGCTCAATCCCTAAAGAGATGGACTGAAAATCTACGCTTAACAGTAGGATATCTGACTGGCCACTGTCAGCTAAGGAAACACCTCCACAATATGGGGCTAGTGGACACACCTCTATGCAGGATGTGTGAAGAGGAAGATAAAACTGTCCGGCATGTCCTATGCGACTGTCTGGATTTATCGTCAATCAGAGAGTTCTTGGCCTACACCTGCCGATATAAAGGTGATGTATCTCAGAGACCTGTCCACCTTCCTGGAAAAACAGAATGGACGATGAGCTAGAAGGACAACTCCTCGGGGGGATGTACAATGGGTCACATGTGGCGTAAGTGCTTTGGGCCGACACTCACTCTCTCTACTCTACAGATACAGAAGTGAAATTTCAATTGCAAATAAACAATAAAAATAAAATGAAAAATAATCAAGATGAGTGATAAAATGAGAAAAATCAATGAACCGTTTTCAAATCAAGTTACTTTCCGAATACGAATACGTCGTCGTCACATTCCAAATGACAATATCGATAACCCATGGCAGTGAAATAATACTAATTTCATATGTTGAAAATTTAGGTCCCCTGTATCCACTCTTCTGTAACTCCATTTGTGAATCAAAATGAAATCATTTCGCCTTTTACTGATCCATTTGCCACTTTGAGCAAGATAAAAGTGAAAGGACCATTAGAATTTTTCTGTCGGAAGACTCTAATCAAAGCTCAATCGGCAAGATAAATTGGCTTCGAGCTGAAATGAAATTGAATCAGGCGTCGAATCAGAATTGCGATGCAAAGTATTACGTGGAATTGTGATCCAACACTTCTGTCAAATCCAAACATTATAGATAATGAATACCTAAAGTGCCTAATTAGGTTATGTTCCTGATTGGATTTTAACCCCGCTTTGTTCGTGAGTCATCACATGATTGAAAATGATATTTGGCTGAAGTTAGCCGGTTGAAATTGAGCGCAATATGCTTTTTTCATCCCTCTTAGGTATTATGATCAAAAAAGCAAATACAATTATAGTGAAACTATATTCTGAAACATTAACTAGTATGTTGGTGTTATCTGGAAATATCACTGTTTGTAGTGATTAAAGAACTATAAACACTGGCTCTTAATATTGAAATTCGCCTCAAGACATGAAATACTATTCGGGGAGCGAAGTAGTCACCCTATTAGAGTGCCAGCCTAAATATTATTGTTGTGAGTATTGTGATTCATTTCTATAATACAAGGATTTTCATAAAAAAAAACCTGAATAATTGTTTTTTTCTCTGTTCAACTTCGCACTCAGTTCAAAATGGAAAAGGAAAACTGAGAAGAAAAGATCGGCCAAGGACAAAAAAGCCTTCGACATCTACCGAGGTTTACATAATTCCCTGTAATATTAGAACTACCAAACACATCATCAGCAGAAGGATACAAAAGCAGAACCCTAACTGCCACCTCATGTATCCGGAGAAATCCACAATTGTAGAACAAGTTCTAACAGAAACAGACAGAAACTATTGTATTGCGTGATTCAACGCATTAACGCCCATGACTTTATAAAAAAGCCCTTGAATTCAGGAAAAAGTTTACGAGTCAACAAAACGTGGTATTCAGTACTCAAGAGAGCTAGAAATGTACTAGAATACAATTTCGATTGGCATCTCACTAGCAACATAACTGTCAACAACGTTGACCAATCAGAACAACCTAGTAACAGTGCAAACTAGTCAGAACCGCCCAGCAAACGGGCAGACCAAATAGAAGTTAGCATTTGCATGGACACCGCGCCACTACTCCCTCTATTACCCCCACCATCCGCCAAAATTATAAATATGAGTAAACACGAAGCTCACCATTCAATCGTTGCTGAGACTTCAAGATACAACCTTCGTCCTAGCAGTTAACGCACATCACTGATGATTCTGCCGCAGTAGCAAACGAAACGTTGTTGCTACAAGTTCCATTCGACTATGACCCTACCATGAAATTGTATAATTGAATTTCGTTGAATCAAAAGTGTATTTTT
The DNA here is from genome assembly GCA_015342085.1 of Leptinotarsa defecta. NCBI lineage: Eukaryota > Metazoa > Arthropoda > Insecta > Coleoptera > Chrysomelidae > Leptinotarsa > Leptinotarsa defecta. Next base: position 2,388 of record WOGO01001134.1, on the reverse strand, counting down.
CATTAAAGATTCAATAAACTTGGATAGTTATTTTTATGGTAAATTTTATTTCTAACGAATTTTTGTCAATTACGACTGATTTGAACAACCTTTCCGTATGCAAGTGAAAATCTATGACGTTCATGGCAATGGATTTGTACAAAAATGTAAGTGATATTCACGTGCGACTTTATGTGTCAAATTTTAAAACAACTGGTTCTGTACAAAATACCAAGGCAAATTTGTCCAGAATTCGAAATGGAGAAACTGAAGTTGACATTTTCAATCGAGTCGCTAAATATATTTACAAAGTTGAGAGAAGAGTCGCATGAATAGTTTTAGATTGTATTAAAATCCAACAAGATTTTTCTTCATAAAATATGTATTCTGTCTTCAGACGAACAACATCCAAAGACTTGAGACAGTCGATGAGTAAAAATTCAGAGGTGTTTGATGCAATGGTAGATTCTTCTGTCACACTCACCGTGAATAATCTCTTCTGGTATTAAATGTAGGATGACGTCAGAAGCATACATGATGATAGGCTCGGACATTTGGTATGGCAGCCTTAAATCTAAGCCTGTTGATGATAGATGAGCTATCCTGTCATGCAACTTGCAATCGAAAGTTATTTTTCGGTGTATCCAAATTTTTGACAAGCGACTGTTCTTTCATTCTCGTAAATGTGGTCATCAATACCCCAAAATTATCACCTGAGTTTTGATTAGAATTACTCCTATTTCCAAATCTAGATACAAAGATTAACTCGAAGAAAGATGAAGAGAAAGAGCCGGAAACAGTGAAAAACAACACTGGCACAGTCGAAATCTCCTTATTAGTGAACAGAGAGTTTATTGTATAAGTTTGAAAATGTCACTGCAATAACGTTAGTTACAAATAAAAGTGGTAGAAAACAGAAAGTTTCATTTCTCTTTTCTTCATTATGATTTCCTACTACGTAGTAACGGCTACATCCATCAATTAATTGAACAGAGATTCGTACATTTCATATTCAACTTTTCTGCGAGAACTCATTCTACGAACCAGACCTCGAAGCTAGTCAAAACTAAGCAATATATGAAGAAGACCTTCAAACCAGACTTGTTCGAAGTCCTGTTTGATATGTATGAGCTCTACGTAGTCGTGATTTGTATCTCAAAGGGTGCTCCCATGAATTCTAATTGTTCTTCGAGTCGTAATATGAATCTACTCACTTGAGGATGCTAATTACAACTGCTGAGAAAATGCAAGACTATCGATTTGTGGAATATACACTAATAGTACTTTCTCAACTCTAAAATATCACGTATGATTCGAATTAATCACTCACATACACGAGAATGCGAAATTTTCAGAAATGAATGTACTATCAATTTCGTACCACCATTTTCACCTACTATCGAAAAAATCACCATTAGATTATCAGTTCTTGAAGTTCTAGATAGCATGTTTTTATAACACCAACATAGAGCTGAGCGTTCCTACATAAAATTCACTTGAGTCTTAAAACTCAACTTCAATAATAATTCGAAGACAAAATACAATGGCTCAATTTTTTTATGCAGTTCGTCCGGCTCTATAATGCTTCAGTTATTATAAACTCAATCGTATATCATTAACACAATAAATTACCAACTCTAAACATACAAATATTTCCAGATAACGTGGATGGACCAGAAGGAAGCGTGGGAGAAGTTTCGATCCAAGTAGACCTCTTCACTCATCCAGGAACAGGCGAGCACAAGGTTACTGTAAAAGGTAAGTCTCAATAGTATTGTAATTTAAGCACAATATAGAACAGTGCACATTGAACAATTATTTCACAGTATTATTCGATATCAATGGTTCAATTTTTGTTACACGTCTTCAAAAATAGGATTCTTTAACATGAACTTCTCTGTTAGTACTACTCAAAGTCTATATTTTCCTTCTCAGTCTCCAATAGCAAAATTTTGGTCGTTTTTTAAGTTTGCGTTTTTTCTCGAAGACAAAGCACAAACAGTGCAGGAAAACCTTCGGACGCTCCAAGAGCGGTTCCTGTGCGAAAGTAGAGATTTTCGTTGGATCTGAATCGCTGGAGATTACCTCAGTTTGGAAAAACTTTCTCAGGAAGTTTATTCCACATAAACGCCGTCATCTAGATGAAAGCGTTTTTGAACAGTGAACTTCGAGGCGTACTGAGTTGAACTTCGAAACAATGAGCAACCACAGCCCGTTTCGTATTTCTGATATATACCGCTCTTGGTGTAATTAAATGTACCAAGTCACTTGAACACCTCCCGTGAAAGCATCTATATAAGAGAGACGAATCTCCTTTCTTCGATGTTCCAGGCTATCAAGGTTGCAACTGAGATTCGTGTCTTCAATCAGGCGGATGACTCTTTTCTGAATGAAATCCAGCAGCTTCAG
>WOGO01001133.1:0-19281 GCA_015342085.1 Leptinotarsa defecta | reverse complement strand
TTACTCTTTTTATTTTTTTCAGGGATTTCAAATCAATTTATATTATATTAGACAATGGAAGTCCTAACTGATGAAATACACCACGAAACATTGTCAAGCACCTTCAATATAGTTTTTGTAAGCGGATGCGTTGATGAATAAAGTGGTGCGGTATATAGCATATAGTTCTCCTGTAGAAACAGAGCTACATTGTGGAAGTTTCATTTCAATGTAAATGTTAGGACCAATGATCGCTGCTTCCACTTTTGAAGCATCAGTATACAACTGAAAATGGTTTTGGTATAGTTCTAATAGAATTTGAAGGTGATTTTTTATGAGGGATGGGTTAGTATAGTGTTTCTCGAAGATGGTAATACCTGTGTGACATTTAGGTTGGCTTACGGTCCATGGAGGAAAAGTAGTTTGTTGGATAGGAAATACATCAGGGAACGTTACGCCGAGATCCCTAGAAGACATTTTTATTCTTTCGTGTAGGGGTTTTCATAATCTAAGCCTGTTTCCATATAAAACGCTTGGTTTGGTACGAGAAGCAGTTTCGTATGAAGGATATTGTCGGAGTGCTTGTACTTTTGCAGCGTAAATTAGTGTAGGAAGTGTTCTTTGGTGTTCCAGTGACAGCTCATTGGTTTCACAATAACTACTTTCCATCGGGGTCGTGCGGTAGGCTCCTAGAATAATGCGGAGTGCAGCATTATGTAGAGAGTCAAGTGGTTTCAATGTGGTCTTGTTTGCTGAGGCGTATGCTATATCTCATGAAATTGATATTTTGATTGTAGATCTTTGGAAGAGAAACATTCAGATTGTTCATTTTGGAAAATAAAATGCTTCATGTTTTGGTAATTGATAAGTTTAGTTCCGATTCCTAGGACCGCCTTTCTAGGTTGAAACTGAGTTCTGTACTATATATGATAAGTTCTCCAGATTTCTGCTTCTGCAATAATTTACTAGGTCATCGGCATATAGTCCTCCTTCCACTGGAAGAGAAATATTTTCCATTATGTCATTAATAGCAACCATAGAGTGGGACTCCTAACAGAACCTTGGGGTAATCCGCATTCGAGAGACACTTCACTTGAAATTTTTCCGTTCGTATTGATAAAAAATTCCACGCGTACATGAGGCAGTTACTTCGGATATTCCAGTCATATAGTTTTTGAAGTATATTTTCCATAAGTGCCCTATCGTATGTTTTTTCGTTGTCGAAAAAGACTGCTAACAATGTTGTTTCAAAGCAAATCTGTTGTGGATCTATGCTGCTTGAAACCGCTTTATTCAGGTACAATAAAATTATTCTGTTACAGAAATCACAGTAATCTTCTGTTAATTATTTTCTCCATTAGTTTATCCATTGCACAAGTCAGTGATATTGGTCGATATTAGTCTGAGTCTGTTGTGGTTTTTTTAGATTTCAGAACTGAAATGATTATAGATTGTCTCCAAATTTCAAGGAATTCATGGATGATATTGAATAACTGGAGTCAGTATTCATGTGCTTTCGGGAGACGGTGTTTTAAGAAGGTAGCCGGAATATTGTCTGGTTATTTTAGTTTTTTCAGCGGGTTCGTTGTTATCCACAAATTATCTGCGATGTAGAAACGGCGTTCACTTATCCATTCTACGGGATCTTTCTTGATAATTTTTTGCCAACCCCTGAATTGGATATCTGGTTCGACTGATTCGTTATGTTGAGTTTGGTACTTTTGGTATATAACATTACTAATTCTAGACCTAATTCTGTCATAAAAAATGTAAAATTCTATCTGATGGAGTTTTTGAGAAAGTTTAGAGTGCAATACTTTCAGATAATGTTGCAGAATAGGTACTCCTTTTAGAGAAGAGTGTTTTGCACTCTTCTTTCAGCCAGAATACTCGTGTCTTCAGTATCGCCTTTTCTGCTGCTGGTGATTTTGTCCTGGTTCTGATTTTGATGTATTCCGGGGAAATTTTTCCTCTTAGGCACTCTTGCTTGAACCATAAGTTCTGCGATGCTTGATGGTACTTCATTTTCAGTTCAAAGTAGTATGTGGCTCACGAAAACCAGGCCACTAAACGCGAACTGTGATTCCGAAAATTGCATTTACCAAATAGCCTGTGAGTGCGGAAAATCCTATATCGGTGAAACTGAAAGGCCTTTGAAAGTTCGCATTGCCGAGCACAAGAAACACACAGCGAAGGGAAACCAGGTTTAGAAAGAAATTCCAAGAAGCCGCATATATGTTGTCCAACAATGTATTCAGCCAAGCTAGCATGAAAGATACCCAACACATGTGTAAGATACCCTTAACGGTTCTTTGTAAAAAGTCCCAGATGTTTTTATATATATATATCAGTAGTATGTATTTGGCCGTCAATATAGTAAGTTCGAATTGAAGCTGTGTATTATTATTTCCTATTTAAATGTATGTTTGTTTGATGTTCAAATTAATATCGAACATACATAACATTATTGGCGACGAGGATATTTGGAATTCACGTACTCATTGGAAAAATAGTGTGATTTTTTTTATTTAGTGGAATTCACGAAATAAAAATGCCAGGTGATAGTGGAAGTCAAAAGTGTTTCGGGTTTCTCGGGACCTTGGAAACCTTCGATCCGAGCAGTTCAGATTTTTCGGTTTTTCAAGAGAGACTCCAACAATTTTTCATTGCCAACGACATAGTGGACGCTAAGCGTAAAAAGGCTATACTTCTGAACACACTATCGGAAGACTGCTATAAATTAGTGCGTAATTTATGTGTACCGAATCTTCTGGAAGCAAAATCTTTCGAAGATCTGGTTACACTGCTGAATGAACATTTGACACCTGTAAAATCCTATTTCGCAGAAAGATTAAAATTATTTTCTGCCCGTAAAAGTGAAAAGGAAAGTGTCGGTGATTGGGAAGCACGTGTTAAAAGTTTAGCTTCCAAATGTAACTTCGGCACGGAACTTCAGATTATATTGCGTGATATATTTGTCATTGGAATCGCTGATAAAGATATTATGGATCGGCTATTTGAAGAGGATGCTTCAGACGTAAAGGTCACTTTGAAGTCAGTGTTGAAAATTGCGCTGTCCAAGGAATCGGCGCTGAAGGAGCATTTATTCAGAGAAAAGGTATGCATTAAACAAGAGCCCGCAGATCCCCTAAACTTTCATAGATCCCAGTCAAAAGGAAGGTCGACAGGTAACGTCAACCAACAACGTAGTGATACGGTCCAAGGAAGCAGTGGTGCGACTGGTAAGAATAATTTGAAGAATCCAAGGGTGAGTCAAAATAAACGTTTTTCAACGAAGGTATGTTGTTTCGTTTGTGGTCGCAGTAATCATAAGGCAAGTGATTGTGCTTTCAAAAATTGTAATTGCCATAAATGTGGTAAAAAAGGTCATTTGGCGCCACAATGCAAATCGACGTCAAACAAATATTTAAGCGTAACTGAATGTCAAACAGATATAGATTCAGATCAGTCAATTTTTAATTTATCAGATTTCAAATCCAATTCTGTGAATAACTGTAATTTCGATCAATCAATATTAAATTTAAGTAATTTTGATACTGATATTGACAGTAATGGAAATGTACAACCATTTTTTATTAATTTAAGAGTTGATAATATCCCAATTAGTTTTGAAGTTGACTCAGGATTTGCCCATTCTGCCATTTCCGAAAAATTATATTTAAAGCATTTTAGTAGTAAAACGCTGTTCAAAAGCGATTTATCGCTAAGAGATTATGTAGGTGTCACATTTCAACCTATGGGATTTTTGAACTTAGAAATATTTTATGAAGGTGAAAAACATATATTAAAAACTTATGTGGTAAAAAATGGTGGTCCTCCACTCATAGGTAGAAATGGGTTGAAAATGCTGAATTTAGGTTTATGTAAGGTTAAGGAAAATCATGTTGATACAAATTCATCATTAGATTATAATATACTGAATTTTTCTGACCTTAGTTCTTCAACAGAAGTCAATTCTCTGATCAATAAATACAATGAAATTTTTGACAATAATTTGGGAACATTCAATAAATTTAAAATTTCTTTGAAACTGAAAGAGGGAGCCATCCCAAAATTTTGTAAACCACGACCAGTTCCTTTTGCATTAAAACCGAAAGTAGAAACGGAGATTGAGAGATTAGTTAAAAATAAAGTTTTAATACCAACCGAATTCTCAGAATGGGCCACGCCCGTTGTACCAGTTTTAAAGCAAAACGGATCGGTTCGTTTGTGTGGAGATTTTAAAATTACACTGAATCCTAATTTAGTTGTTCAACATTTTCCTCTTCCAAGAGTAGAATATCTTTTTTCTCAGTTGCAAGGAGGTGACAAATTCTCAAAAATTGATCTTTCTGATGCTTATCAGCAAGTTTTATTGTCAGAAAATTCTAGAGAATTAGTCACTATTACAACTCACAAAGGTCTTTTTTCGTATACAAGACTACCCTACGGAATTTCAAGCGCCCCATTCATTTTCCAAAATATCATGGAGCAGATGTTTATTTTTCCAGGAGTTGTCTGTTTCCTCGACGATATAGTAGTAACGGGAAGGACTGATAGAGAGCATCTCGATAGATTGGAAAAAGTTTTTAAACGACTTCAAGAATGCGGCTTGAAGGTAAAAAAAGAAAAATGCTTTTTCTTCAAAAATTCTGTCAAATATCTTGGTCATGTAATAGATAAAAACGGACTACATACTTTAGATGAACGTGTAGTAGCAATTAAAAAGGCAAAAATTCCTGAAACTGTAACTGAACTAAAATCTTTTTTAGGTATGTTGAATTTTTATTGTAAATTCATGAAAAATGCTTCTCAAATTTTGAAGCCACTTTATAGGTTATTGAAAAAAGGTGCAAGTTGGGAATGGAATGAAGAGTGTAATAAAAGCTTTGAAGAAGCAAAAAAGTTATTGGTCTCTTCCTCGGTTCTGGCACATTTCAATCCAGAGGAAAAAATTAAACTAAGCGTAGACGCTTCTCAATTTGCTCTAGGCGCAACAATCTCCCATATTTATAAAGATAACTCTGAAAGGCCAATTGCTTTTGCTTCAAGGTTACTGACGACTAGTGAAATAAAATATTCACAAATTGAAAAAGAGGCTTTAGCTATTATTTTTGGAGTAAAGAAATTTTTTCAATATATTTACGGCCAACGGTTTGTTTTGTACACGGATCACAAACCTCTGTTAGCAATTTTTGGTGACAAAAAAGGGTTGCCGGTTTTTGCTGCGAGTAGATTGCAAAGATGGGCATATATTTTATCAGCTTTTTCCTACGACATAGTGTACGTGAAAAGTAGTGATAATGTTGCAGATTTTTTATCTAGGCTGCCCATAAATTCCTCAAAAGACGAAGAAAGTAATTGGTTATCGATTTTTCGGTTCAACAGTAACATATCGTATTTAAATTTTATTGAAGAATCGGATTTTCCTTTAGATGTAAAGTTAATAAAACAAGCAACAGCAATTGATCAGATTCTCAGTAAAATTTTGTTCTTTGTTAGAGAGGGTTGGCCTGCAAGCTGTCCATCTAATGAATTTCAACCATTTTTTCGCAGAAAAAATGAAATTTCTGTCGAACAAAATTGTTTAATGTGGGGTTCCAGGTTGATAATTCCAAAAAAATTTCAAACTTCAATTTTACAAGAATTACATAGCTCGCATATGGGTGTTGTAAAAATGAAGTCCCTTGCAAGATCTTATGTTTGGTGGCCGTCAATTGATAAACAAATTGAAGATCGGGCAAAACATTGTGATTCTTGTGCTGTTTATTCAAATAATCCGCCTAAATCATATTTGTCAACCTGGAGGTGCCCAGAACAACCGTGGACTAGGTTGCATGCCGATTTTTTCGGACCAGTATTTAATAAACAATTTTTAGTGATAGAAGATGCAACATCGAAGTGGTTAGAGTGTTTTCAAATGCGAGACATAACAGCATCTAGTACCATTAAAATATTTCGCGAAATATTCAGTAGATTTGGTTTACCTTTTCACCTTTGCACAGATAATGCAACCACCTTTATGTCTGATGAATTTCAAAATTTTTTAAGGTTGAGCGGTGTGAAACATTTAACTGGTGCTCCCTATCATCCGTCAACAAACGGGTTAGCTGAAAGTGCGGTTAAAATTTTAAAAAGAGCCATCCTGAAAGCTAAGAATGAAAATAAAAATGCAGATATAAATTTAATAATACAACGTTTTCTGTTTCATTATAGAAACACACCACATACTACTACCGGCGAAACTCCGTCAAAAATATTATTGGGGAGGAATATGCGAAATAAATTTGACTTGTTGATGCCTTCAACAAATCTAGTAATACAAAATAAACAACTGAAACAACAACACTATTATCGAGGAAACAGAAAAACGTATTTCAATAAAGGTGACCAGGTTTGGGTACGCGATTTCAGACCAGATAAGCAGGAATGGTGTACCGGGGTTATTGAAATTATTCGTGGTGGTAGAACTTATATAGTTAAATCAGAAGATGGAATGATCTGGAAGCGTCACATAGATCAACTTAAACAAAGAAATTCGACAAGTAAACAAAATGAAGATCATGTTGATAAAGAAACAGTATCTATCATTCCACGCTCTGATTTAGATGTAAATAATGTATATAAAGATATTAGTGTAGTAACTCGGGACGAATCGCATCAAGGTGAATTAGAAACTAATAGTGAAACTGTTATATCAGAGACTAGTGATAATACGCGAGTGTTACGACGCCGTAGTAAAATAAGTCAACCTGACAGACTTGGTTATTAAGCCAATAGTATCGGGTGGTTACGACTTTTAAAGGGGGGAAATGTAAGATACCCTTAACGGTTCTTTGTAAAAAGTCCCAGATGTTTTTATATATATATCAGTAGTATGTATTTGGCCGTCAATATAGTAAGTTCGAATTGAAGCTGTGTATCATTATTTCCTATTTAAATGTATGTTTGTTTGATGTTCAAATTAATATCGAACATACATAACATAAGTATACGATCAGAGTTTTCTACCAGAATGTTATAAAACTTTGTTATTGCGCTTTGCTATACAATTAGTGGGTTTCAACAAATGCCTAACTTTTGAGTCTAGCTTCTCTTGCCATTCCTAATTCTGTATGGCCATGACTCCGCCTACAACTTCCTTATTGACTGATTTTTCTTGCCAAAATCGCCCTACTCCAAAACTCATCAGACCTGAGGTCCAGCCTTCAGTTGCAAAATGTGTGCATCACTTTTGTATAGTTAGGTTAGGTTACGTTAGGACCAAAGTGAGTGGGTCCATTCGACCCTCCACCGCTATCCACAAGGATTTATTGTGGCTCATACCTATTCACATTCGACCAAATAAACCCAGCTTCTTAACGAATCCGATTAGTTTGTATGTTGAGTGGTCTTTCAGGTCAGATGGTAAGAGTACGGCTCTGTCGAACTCCTTAAAACCTTATTTGGTCCCCAGCGGGGCAGGCACAATGTATATGCTCCGCTGTTTCATCGTTAATGACGTAGTCGGATAATCAAGATGCAAGGTTGTTTGATAAGGTACCCTGCTCTTGAGAAGACGACTCAGTCGTTTCCTGGTTGCACCACCAAACTTTTTTTGCAAGTTGAGTTATTGGATAAGGAGTTGGAGAGTTGGGAAGCTCTCGCTCTTGAATTAAATTTACAGGAAGATCAGTTGGAGTCATAAACTCGACATCTATCTCCTCTGTAGACTCGCTCCTGAAAGTTCACTCTGTCCGTAAAAGTCCCACGAGTAGCTGGGGAAAAAGGTCAATCATGGCAATGCCCCGCATTACAAAGCGATGCTACGACGAGAGGACCCCCGGTATCTCGAAGGTTCCGTAGAGACAGCTGATAGGCTCAATGTCATTCGTCCTCTCGGCACGGATACACACACCTTAGAGTTAAGATATCGTTGGGATGCCATTCAGTTGGGTGATAAAAGAACCACAAGTGATTCTGTCATTCCCGTATCCAGCGGGGCTACGTGGAAGCAGGCATCGGATGGACCGTTTGCTCAACCCCTACATCCGAAGCCAACGCACTCGCCAAAAACAGCATGCACAGTGGTTCAGGCAGTGAAAGATGAACAAGGACAGCCAACTCGCCTTTTTGAATAGTAGTTTGTAAATAGTTTTTGAGCAACCATTGTAGCAAAGACACCCTTTCAAATAAATTTGGAGTACATCAATTGCTCGTATTTTCAATTTGGTACAAGTGTTATTACTAGACTTGTACATAACCTCATAAACAGTTTTGATAGTCATTAATTTTATTCATAATATCACATGCTCGTGTAAACTAATCATATGTCAAACAGCACGCATCAACTGAGAAAAAATCATGAATATATTGTTTTACAAAAACGCAACACGTGTTTCGCTATATAGTAGGGTCTTCAGGCATGTGAAGAATAGTATGTGGCATGAGGGTTTGCTGGATAAACTCCGATGCTATGGCTTGTCGAATCATTTCTGTGTATGGCTCTTCAACTTCCTGAAAAAACGTTCCGTGCAAGTGGCCGTCGATGGATATCTCTCGATTACTTTCACCATCAACGCTGGTGTCCTCCAGGGATCCATATTGTCTCCAACCAGCTTTTCATTGTATATTAATGACTTATTGGAAAAACACAAGGATCCACTTCTCAAAAGCTTGGAACACTGTTACGAACCAGAAAACTGTACACACCTCAGCAACTTTTGATGCTTTATAAAGCTCAGGTCAGACCTTCTTTGTATGGTGCTACGCCCCCAAACATACCCTGAAGCTGCTGGATTCCATCCAGAAAAGAGCCATCCGCCTGATTGGAGATGACAACATCACTTGCAACTTTGATGGTCTGGAACATCGAAGGAATGTTGGAGATTTGTCTCTCTTCTAAATATACTTTCACAGCATATTTGAATCCACCAACAGTGGCACTTATCAGAAATATGCGACTTACTGTGGCTGCTCATCGTTTCGAGGTACAACTCGAGGTATACTTCGAATTTTACTATTTAAGAACTCTTTCATTTAGAGAACGGCATTTGTGTGGAATAAATACACTTTCTGACAACGTTTTCCCAAACAGATTTCATCTCCAGAGATTAAAATACAATGTGAATCATAATTTCCGCACAGGCTCCGGTCTACCGGTGCTTTGAGGATTTTTCAGTGGGGCTTGTGTTTCGCCTTTGAAAAAAACACTCCTGAAGAAGCTTATGATACACTGTTTGGAACCTTTGGTGTAGTAATGAATATTACTGGATTTTTTTTTCCACACCAAATCGTTATTTTCAACACCTCGACATGTGTTTCGATCACCAAGTGATCATCTTCAAAGAGGAAGGATAAAACTGTTTCAATCTTCCCCTTTGAAAATGATCACTTGGTGATCGAAACACGTGTTGAGGTGTTTAAAATAACGATTTGGTTTTGAGAAAAAACTCGAGTAGTATTCCTGAAGAAGCTATTGTAATTCTTACTCAACATAATGGCTCGATTCTTTATCATACTTTCACTTTCGTTCATTGTGAATTGATGGGAGTGTTCATAAACTGTACTCAATACTCAAGTGATAAGATAAAGTAGAAGTGTGGTGTATGGTACAGCCATGGAAAAGTTTTCCTTGGGCAGTAAGAAGAAGGATAAAACAATGAAAGTTGTGAATATTTAATTGATATATGTTTGTGGATACAATTATTGTAGGTTATAGTGGTACTTGTCAGACAGAAAGCTAGGTTCGTTCTCAAAAACTCAGCTCAAAGTTTCTGAGCCATCAATGTAGAGGATCTACTTCAAAGCAGACGTTAGACTGATAATAGTTACAATGCATTTGAAATCAAGCGAGCTTGAGGTCTAAGCCAGGCTTATTACTACGGCCATCAATCTTTTTGAATCCTTCATCATTTTTCACAGTGTAATATTCAAATAACTCCAGAATGAAAGCATTCAATTTGATCGAAAATGAATAATTCAATAATATCCATTTCAATGAACGTAAACCAATAACAATCAGCATTCTTAATGATTGACATTTCACTTAAGGACTGAAAGGACAAGCGACAATTATGGAAATAACTCCCCTGCCATTTCATTAATTCAAATTCTGGAGCAATCCATTAAAATATTTCCAAGAGTGAGTTCCAGTCCGTTTTCAACGTGTGTTCGAACCGAGTCCAAATCAAGGCTGAAACTGAATGAAAATTAATCCACTCCGGTATCAACTAACGATCCTCTAGAAACTATCGGACCATTAATAATCCTTTTAGGAGTCAAAAGGATTTCAAAATTCCCGTTTCGTTTTACAGTGTTCACGACTCTATTCGGTTTCAGACGTCGGTTCATGATTGATTGGTAACTCCGATAAGCTTTCAAGCGAATTTTCAATAACGGGGAAATTTTCTTTCACGAACCAATTAAAAATTCGAATCTGGCGCTTTCAAACTATATCCCTTCACTCATTCCTTGAAGACATTTATGGTATCGATTCGAAAGATATGTGTTTCAATAAATCTTAAGGAATTGGATGAGATATTGATGAGAAATATGATATATTTGAAGTTCTAAGGAATAATGTTTCACATGATCCATTTGTTTCTGAGCAGATGAAATTGGAACATATGATTATATCTGTGGAGAAATTCAAAAAGATGACTGGGATGCCTTCTTTTAATTTTTTGATCGATTTCCATGATATCATAATGATAGGCACTAAGATATACTTCGTTCAATCATAACATGTGTTTGTGCTTCACTGGGAGGTGAATCAGTCCGTGATAATCATTGGTTGCGGTTAGACGTGAATATGTCATTGCCTAGTTGACAAGTGACATTCCACAGAATTTGAGTTCCATAACAATTAGTTGAAAAAATTGATCGACCAAGAAGATTATTGCAGATATTCAAACTTTGACAAACAAGTTTGGAGATCAGAAGGTGTAATGATTTGGTTTTTGCCTTCCCAAACTATAGCACAACGAGTGGTTCAGCGATGCCCGATTTGGTTGAAGCAACAAAAAAAATATTTCCAATATTATTATTCGGATATAAAAAACTTTGACTTTCAGTGGTTCGTTGAATGAACAATAATCCGCCGGCAAATAATTATTATTGAACTTCTTCTCTCAATTTAACTATCATTAATCAACAATTTTTTCCAAAGTTGAAAGTTTTTATAAGAACCTTCATGGTTTTTGAAATTGAAGACCAGAATTTTCTCAATTTTCTGAATTTATTACTTGAAGGTTTTGGAAATTTCAAATATTTAATTTTTTCTCCAATGGTAAACAATCGAAGTTACCAAAAATTGTCAGTTTAATCTTTTTTCCGTTAAAAAATTACTATGAACCAATGCACTGTCTGCGAAATAATGCAAATATTGATTTTTGGAAAAATATTTTTGAAAAACAATTTTTTTGTAAGTGATAATTTACAGGTAACTCATTTTCAGTAAATATCAATCCTGTGGGACCATTTTTTCAATTCCTTATTTTCACGGTTGTCTTGCATTTTGAAAAATAAAATATTTTTTAAACTTTTTTTTCATGTAATAAACGCTAAATAAATGACTTCTCTTCATTCTTGACCAAAAATAACATTTTGCGAAAACTTTCATTTCTTATTCTTCGAGTCATCAAATTTTCATGGTTATTTTACTGAATAATTTTTCTTTTTGGCAAAATTGAGTTTGAAAATCAATTCGTTTGTAATGAATTGTTCATCAAATGAATAAATGAAAATTTAGGATGAAGAATATATTTTTTCAAAGTAGTAATAGCAGGGAGAATAGTAATTCATAATAGTTTTCATAAAATGAATGCATTTTCATAAAGAAAATTATAGGGGAAAAGTTTTTCATAGACATGATTGTTTGCATTATTGATATGATTTCCTAAATATTATTTCAATCATCTCATCAGCTTCAAAACACTAATTCAAACAAGAAAGACTGATTATAAAATATTCACTGTTTCCTCTATATTTTCGATTTGTCCAGCATCTTTATTCGTTCATCAATCTACAGAGACAGTTCAATTGAAAAAATTCAGGCATCTGTTCTGAAAATTACCAAAGGTTTTCATGTAAATCATCAACTTGTTGAATATTGTTTTTGAACAGAGCATATTCGATAATTTTTTATGCTTTCTGATATTCGTTTAGTTGAATATTCACTAAATTCTCACTATTATATTCCTCAATATTTTATTATAATTTCGTCATTATTACGCATTGGTCAATGACGAAACGGACTGGTTTAAGTTTGACGATATTCGTGTCACGAAGTGTTCTGGCGATGCATTGAATATGTTGGAGCCTCTGGTGACACCCTACATTTTGTTTTTATGAGAGAGAGGACATTGGCAGATCAAGATCTTCAGATGATGTGGTGCTGCAGGTTTTTCCGAGTTTTTCTGGAGCTGAAAAAGCAAATGCGCCACTGGAATCAATGAAGTCGCCCCGGAGCGCTAATTAATTTTTATTGTTGTTTTTATTTTTATCAACTGATACTATAAATATTGATGCTATAGTTTCAAAAATTGAAACTGTTTCCAGCAAATGTTCTACTCTTCAAGAACTTCCTTTCGAATGTTGAATAACTATAACATATTTGGGGGACAGATATGGTATAACTTTGGGTGAAATTATGAACCAAATTAAACACAACACAATTTGAATTTTCTGGGAAAGCGTTCTCTAAAGGAATACTCAATTAAACTATCGCGTTGGCAAATACGTCGGGTTCTCCCAACTAGTGTTGTGACTACTCCTCTCTCCTGTGTTTGTGTAGTTAACGATTCGTCCGGAATATCTTCTGATTTGGATGAAAACGAAGTGAATTGAAAAGTGAAAAAATTTTTGTTGAAGGCGACAAAGCACATGAACTACTTTCCTTCCAATCGAAGACATCAGCGAAATTGGTCATTAACGAGCGTCATAAAACATGAACTAAAACCGTCTGGTTATTTTCGATCAAATAAAGAGTGTACATTTAGGGTGGACAACAAGTGTTGCTACTGCCAAATATACATTGTTCTCATCCCATCAGGGTTGAAAATGATGATTCTTCTGATTGGACACCCTCATCAGCGTCAGAACACATGCACTTGAAACCTCTAGTCATTGTTGACTACTCAATTATAAAACAAGACCTCTGAGTAAATTTCAAGACTTCCTATTTCAGCTTCGGATGGCACTGCGGATGGAATATATCTAGTATCGCGGTAGTATAACTACTGTTTTAGATTATCTTGAGATAATCATTTGAACTGATGAAGCCTTCTGTTGAAAGGATGCTATATTCTGAATCAGCAAATATATCTGTACCCATTGAGGGATCGCATGTTGAAATGTTAAACTGCCATGTTTTTTCCCAAATGATGTATTTTGCCACACCTTGTACACATTGACGGCATGCGTTTTTATCGATGTATTTTGAAACACCTACTTATCACTGAATGCTCACCGCCATGTTTTTTTTCAAACTGATTTTCCATTTATCACGCCATTGGCAGCCGACAAATCAACTGCCATCGCTATCAACAATTTGTAATTACATCCAATATCTCACATTGATGTCGAGGCTAAAGACAAAATCTACTACGCCGACTTGTGTTGAATCCTCATACGGGTAATTTCTTATTTGATTTTTCTTAGTTTCCAATGATCACATGACTGGTACCCGATAAGGGGTCTAAGGGATGAAACCTTGAGAAGGACTGAGCGGCGAGGCGAAGTCCAAAGGGGGCCAAAGTCGACGCTTTCGTGTTTGAATCTCTCCGATACACATTTTATCTTTCTCTAGACCGATTACGTCACACCTGTCTCTCTTCAACTCAGCGAAGTATCTCAGAAACACTTATCAATTACGCGCGACCTTGAAGTGAGCCCGGAACAAGCTTGTTCCCCTACTGATTTGAATTTCTCACTTCACGCGCGATAGCTTCCAATTAGTCGACTGAATGACAGCAAAGGTGGGATGTCACCCGCGTGGGTCGAGACACGACCCACGCGGGTGTTCCACAAGGTTTCGAACGGAGGTCAGAATGGACCTGCTCAAATTTGCACGCATTTTTCCATAAGGATTGGCGTCGAACTTCTATATCTCTATTACTCATTACTGCATACTATCCTTACAATTTTTCATAATACTTTTGGTATTACCATCCACTAGATATCGTTATGAAGCTTTTCCTGATTGTTGAAAAACGGAAGGCATAATTTGGATTAGAAGTACAGTGAACGAAAAATTTAAGAATCAAGGTCATTATCTCTTGGAAAGAACGGTTTCGGCTTTCTACTCCACCATCTTTTTACGAAAAAACGCGGGAATCTTTCAAAGAATTAAAAAAATGAATGATTTCAAAACGAACTCTTCACAATGTTGTGCAGATCATGCAAATAATTATTTGTTTGAAGATGGTTAACAATGTTTTCTGGTGCATTTCAATAGTTCGGACTGGCATTGTCTAATATGATATAAAATGATTTGTAATCCCAGTAACAACCAATAGATTTAAAAAGGCTAGCTGAAAATAACAATAATATCGATAGAAAAACTGAAATCACAATAAAATGAAATACAAACAACAATTGAACAATTAACATGAAATGAAAATTTAAACAAAATTGAAGATTTCAAGCCAAGTTACTTCACTACAGAGGCGTTTTGATTATTAGTATCTACAATCGTCTTCGGGTGATCACTGGACGGACGTATTCCTCCGAAATCTGACTATTTATATATCATTCGAGTGCTTCCATCCACCCCTTCTTTCCTTTCTCCGGTTCACTGTTTTAGCGGGAGCTGACCGTTTGGCGGAAGTTGGCCGTTTTTCACTTGATTATGGGTTTCCATATGTTGCGTATCTCTACATTAGCTCAGCTAAATGCGTTGTTGAACAAAATATAAGCGGCTTCTTTGAATTTTCTCCTAAGCCAGTGTGTCTCCTTGTGAATGATTTCAGCTTGGGAACATTTTATGTTATGTTGACGAGTTCACACGTGCTCTGCTATTTCCGATTTGCTGATTTCTCTTTGATGTGTATGTTTCTTGTGCTTGGTAATGCAAACTTTCAATGGCCTCTCAATTTCATGGATTTATGTCTCTCCGCACTTGCAAGGTATCCGGTAAATGCAATTTTTAGGAATTGCAGTACGCGTTTGTTGGTCTGGTTTTCTTGAGTCTGCAACGGATAGTGTTTTCGGATCTGAAGCAGATTCTGATTTTAAACTTGGACCCAATTCCTACATCATCTGATGTAGGGAAGTACAAGTACTGGTTGTGGCTGAACACCTGGATGGCAAGAAGTTTTATGGACTTCTGGCAGAATCTTCCAGGATTGGCTCTCTCCAAGGAGTTTATTCACCCTTCGAAGCTTGATACCAAACAGTTGTTAGACTACAGTAGGGATGAACTACGATGTCTAAAAGGCCTTCTTACAGGTCACTTTCATTTGAATCATCATATGCAGAGACTTGGACTATCAGAAGACAGTGTGTGTCACTTCTGTTTGGAAAATGATGAAACAGCAGAGCCTATACTTTGTGCTTGCCCCGCTGGGGAATGAATCAGGTTTTTAGAGTTCGGCAGAGTCTACTCTCACCATCCGACCTGATAAACCTCCCACCATAACAACTAATCAGCTTCGTTAAGAAGCTGGGTTTATTTGGTCGAGTGTGAATAGGTGTGAGCACAATAAACCCTTGTGGGTTGTGGTGGAGAGTTGAATAAACCCAGTCACTTCAGACCTAACCCAACCTAACTGTTTGTGATAGCTTCTCTTTCTTGTGAGACTCGTGCTGTTTTTTAGCCAAAGTCTATTCCATCATCACTTTGGAGTTACCATTCCGTTGAAGATCATTTTTGATGATGACCAGTTCTTTCTCAGGCTCCTCCTTCGTATTACAGAGCCCAAAAGCACGTTCCACTAGGGTCTTGATGATTCCTCTTTTAGTTAATTGATGGTTGTTGGATTCCTTGTTCAGATACTGTCCGGTGTGAGTGGATTTTCAGTATAGAGATGTCTCCCACTCAGTGTCAGTCCTCTTCACCAATACGTCTAAGAATGACAATTCGTTGTGGATGGCAATTTTGAAAGTGATGGGAATTCTTAAGTTGTTGATGTGCTTCGGGAAGGTGTCTAGTTCTGTATTCCCATGGTTCTATATTATGAATGTGTTGTGATGTATTCAACTCAAATAATACAATTACTTATTCTCCGATCTTCATTTTGTCGCTCACCTAGACATACTGCTCATCGGTACGTAGATAGTACATAAAAAAGTACTATGTACAGATAACATACTATATACAGGATTTCACATTCCCTCCCCCCTTGAAAAAATATATACACATATATATTATAATATCATTCAATTATATATTCAAGTATGAGTTAACCGTTCAGGTGGTTTAACATTACGCTTTGATCACGAGATTAGATTTTCATTCGAACAGTGGAGAAGTGGAAACGTCTGCAGTACTTGAAACAAATTCAACATCGTGAACTGTATTGTTATCGATTGAACTCTAAAAATTTCCATTAGGCAATAAATAATCTTTGATATGAAGTTTTTTTATGTGATTTTTCTGTCGCTTCCATTTAATATTATTCTATTCTGGTACTTGAACTGTATATGTCGACCTTTCAATTTTCCTGACAATTCTAGCCTTAACCCAAATCACTGTACCCGCATTTCTATAGTCTTTCACTGTCACCGATTCTCGCGGAACGCACTTTACTACTCTCTCACCTCTAAAATACAATTTTTGTTTATTTCCAGTAGAATCAAATAGTAGATGATTTTTTTTTAATATATCCTAACTTCATCATCACGACCACACACTGAGTCAATGCTCTATTGTGGAAAACAAAATCACATCGCTATGCACGATTTGACAATGTGAACTTCTAATTTCACCCTCCTCACTGATGAATGGCTGATGTTCCAACTCTCATCGTCGAAGTGTGGGCGATTGCATTTGTTATATTGTTGATTGATCATTATTCCCAGTAGATTCAAACTCTGAAACTTCCTTGTGTGAGTTATACATCAATGATTCCGTGGGGAACTCCACACGCTATTAAATAATCAAGCAGTTACCGAACTGTCGTGCAATTTTATAATGGAGCATTGAATCGCTGACAGGCTGAAATGAAATATTCTATATTGTAAGGTGAAGAAAAGTTTTGATACTTTTGGATGGAAACCAGAAATTTACTCCATTTTCGAATCTTTCATTTTTTTCATATACGGTTTACAAATGTTTTTTCTTTTTTTTCTGATTAATTTTGGTCCCAGCTTCCAGATGGCGCTATTACGACCAGTACTCTTTTTATTATAGTAAAAACTATAGTAAAAACTATAATAAAAACTTTGTCCGGGGAGTGCAAAAGTCTTGCTTTACGCTAAACGGCACCCCATTTTTCGAAAAGTGTGCCTAGCTAGGAGTTGATTTATATACAATATTTGTATACAATACATTGCAGAAAATGTCACAATGGTTTCGTGAAGAATTGTACTGTTATCAAAGATTCTGAAAATATAAAATTCACGAAATACTGTTTTTTTTGTGTGATAAAATATTTATTACTGTTTTATTAATTATGTCGTGAAAACCTCACAAAAACGTTTACATTTTCATTCATTTCTACTGTTTCAATTTCATCAAATCATTTCATTTTCTTTCACAATAAAAACAATAGGTGTAAAATTGATGTTGAATCAAATCTTGGTTCAAATCGAACAATCTTATCATTTTCACGTTCATAATAAATTATTCGATAACACCGTTGTGATAACAAGGAAACAAGTCAGTCTCGTGAAAGAATAAAGAATTTTCCCTAGCGAACAACTGAGAAATTTTTCAAGTGTGAAAAGCTTCCGCTCCCGAAACGGGGAAATCATAAATCTCTTGTAACGGCATATTCATTTCGTTGCCTCTGAAACAAGTAATATTCCGGTTTAAATACTCACTGGGTATCGGATTGGTCCTGAAAAATATTTTTCAGACTTACGGTGTGAAAAGTTATTGTTCTCTGAGTTGTTCCGGAATTAGTAGAATTTGTTTGTGTGCAACATGTCAACAAAATTGAATATTTCATTAAATTAAGCTTTTCGGAGAAACTGTTCCGAAATATCTACCCAGAACGATATCCGATTGTTTGAATGCTGATACAGAAATTCAAATACTGAATCAGTTTTCTTGAGCATCTTCATTTGTGAACTTTAATTTTCAGATCTTTCTGGCAAATTCAAACGCTAAAAGAATGTTCTCAAAGGAAATTGTCAAGAGATGAACAAGCATTCATTTATGCCTATTGTCATAGATGTCATCGACGTTCTGGAAGAAATGATGATAATCGTTAAGGGTTTCACATAAAATATCAAAATTATAACAGAAAATTACCGTGATTGTTTCTCCAATCATAATTCAACAAAAAATGTTGTAATATTACCGGTGTTAGGATAGACCTCCAGTGATGTTCATTACTGTACCAAAGGTTCCAAGCAGAGCGTTACAAGTATATAATATTAGGTTTTTCCCCGTGGGTTTACCAATAATTGACTACTTTGAATAATCAAATCATTTCACTTTAAATACAACAAATACTTCAACTGAAATTTCAACTATTATTTGAATGTCTTTCGCCTCACTAGATATCCTCGCGTACAGCACTGTAGCTTTCACTTGACTATCGATATACTCGCAGCTAGCGTTTAAATATCGTGATCGAATGCCTTAGAAATTTCGCCGCCGAAGTTCTGTCGAAGTCGGTAGCATTATTCACGCTGTTTTTCGAGTGGCGGAGAATCATCGTACATTCGCGCGATCTTAGCTACGTCACCATTGGTTTATGGCTACCAGTGGCGGCTGGCAATATTTTCTTTCGGGCATGATTTACAACACTACCCCCTTCCCCGAGGTTGTTCGCCCCGAACAACATTCGAAGAGGGGACATCACGACCCATGTAAGGACTCAGCCTCTCTATGTGGACAACTTTAGGCTTGCTTCTACGTGACAATTGGATTCTGAACACCAGATCATTTATCTTTTTGATTACCAAGTAAGGTCCTTGCCTTGGTGTCTCTAACTTGGGACACAAACTTTTCCAACGTTGGGGCTGGTAGAGCCACACTGCATCGCCCTCTTTGAAGCTCACTGGCAGCGACTTTTTGTCAAATCTTATTTTCATCTTGTCGCTGGAAAGCTGTAATTTGGTCCTGGCAAATTCTTGTACAATATCCAGTCTCTCCTTCAGGTCATCCACATACTCTGAAAGAGGTACCTCTTGAGATTTATCGAAAGGACT